>OVAX01000815.1:0-63250 GCA_900406405.1 Lepidium africanum | reverse complement strand
CGACCATCGCTCCATGATTCTGATTGTTTTGTTCATCCAAGTTCGCCATTGACGAACACGAAACAGCAACAACAAAGACGAAGCAGTAAACTAAACAGAGACGACAACTATCGCCGGAATCTCAGCGAATCTTTCGCCGGAAAGGAAGAAACAAGCTCAAAGTATCCTCAAGGATCTTGGAGCTCTGATACCATATCAATTTTGTTTTCCAACCAACTGATTTTTCATTCCATTGATCAGTGAACACATACAATTGGGTTTCGTCTGGTTTAACATAACCAAACTCTAGAATTCGGTTTAACCGAAACTAAACCGAAATTACAAACCAAATTTAGAGAGAATAAAGAAACCATTAAGAGAAATAATGAGTCTGAAACCTGTACTTCACCGAGGTTTTCCCATGGCTCCAATATTTATTTTATTAAAATGTATACGTATTATCTTAAACGATGATAATTTTGCTATATATCTTTTATTTATTTTTTCATCATACCGTAAATTCGTTGGTCCAAGACATAACTGTATTTATATGATTCTAAGTTTTTCTTCCAAATTTAATAATCCACCATTGATTTCACTATTAAAATGAGGTTAGGACTACAACTATAACGCCACCATTGAATCACTGTTGAAATGAGGTAAGGACAACAACTAATGATTGTACCATCTATTTCTTCATTAGAACTATTCTATAGCATCATTTCTACACAAACTTAAAACATCTCTAAATTTACATTAAAATAATACTATACGATAATTCCAAGAGAGAGATAGAACATCGATCATAAAACATACATATAAATTAGTTATATTTAAGTAATTGGATTTACAAGAACCGATCTATATCTTAAAATCCTTTTATAATCTACCAATTGTAGTGGAAGTGGAGAAGAATTAAACCCATAAAACCTAAATCAATAGCTGAATCATCATGTACTGAGAAAAACTGAGCAAAGTATCATCACTTACTTTTCTATTTTCTTCCAAAACTTTTACATAAATCCTCAAAATCAATATGACATAGCCTTTTCTTTCTTCCTTTTTTTCACTATGGATTTATCGTAAAATAAAATAAGGGTTCATATACATCACAATAGTCGGATATTAACAAAAATAATACTAAAGTTATGAGTCCTCAAAAGGGAAACTGAAGTCCTCGGAAAGAAAACTAACTAATTAAGATCGATTTAACTTAAAAATTTGGACACCTTACACATATGGTATTTTATGCAAATAGCTAGGGCCATATTTCAAACGCAACTCAAGCATAGATATATGTATATATGAATATGGTCCTTATGTGTATATATAAATGTGCATGGGCATGCGTTTGGTATCGACAAGAGCAAAAGCATGTGGATTGCACAATGCACGCCTCCTTATGTACCTTGTTTGTGTCATGCCTCATTATCTTTTCGAACAAACACAAGTACTTTTTATAAGACATCACTAAGCCCTCATTTATTTATTTTTTATCATTCATGACTCATTGCTTTTGATGCAAACTGGTCTTTAGCAATTGTATTTATCAAAAACTTGTGTTTTAAGTATTAACTTTAGTGCTAAAGAAACATTTATTTTAAAATTGACATTTGACCAAAAGGAAACCATTTAGTATGTGGATACGTTATACTTAGATACAAATTACATTATTTTAATTAAAAACGTACAAGTAAGTAGTTACACGTCTACAAATTTAAACGATTTTTTTCTTTTTTTTATTTGTCAACAATTAGATCGATAAGGACCGATCCATAACGTAGTCCAACTCTTCAAATTCCTATTTAAACTAGCAACTGCGTAGAGGAGAGGAATCGAATCCTATATGCCATAGTCATTAGATGAATCATCCTAACTACTAGACGGAGAAAAACTCGATATCTAAACCAATTTTTCAGAGTTTAGAAAAATATATTATTAAACAGAAGTCCATAATCACAAGAACTTGTCTTTTTAATATCGGTATATGAATTCATAACATCAATTTTAACTTGTTTTATTTTGTTAAAATAGTATTAGTGATTTTAATATATTAATAGGAAAAATAGAAGTGAATATATTTTCGTTATAAATGAAAAGAAGAAAAGAGTGATGATGATGAGTTTATCTTAAAGACATTCACATGGGAACAAAAGAGAAATCGGACAAACTTAAAATCCACCAACTCATGTCTACTTCACCGACTTCCAAAAGTTTGTGGTCTCAACAACAAAGATTGGGTTTTTAATATATAGCTTTCCCATTTTATATAATTATTTTTGATGTGAAGGATCAACGACAATAATATCCTATATTCTTGGATCTATTATATCCATTTGATCTTATATAAATATTACTAAGATATAGTTTACCAATATAACTTAAACTTGGTACTAAATCTACAAATAATTATGGGTTTGATTATTATTTTTATTTTTTGTCAACACATATTAATAAACCATTAAAAGAGTTACACGTCGAAATNAATAAACCATTAAAAGAGTTACACGTCGAAATCAAAAGGTGACTCTCTAGAAGAACGAGCGAGAGCATCAGCCTGATGATTAAGAGCGCGTGGAATTACATGGAGAGAAAAAGCACTAAAAAAAGACTTCAACCTGTCAAAATCCTCCTGGTATGGTTTGATTTGTTTTGAAGATTTGACATAAATTTTCCGACCTTTGAGGAAATATATAGTACAAGAGAGAAGATGTGTCATATTAAAAATTCCGATTATCTGTAATAAATAATATAAAATTTTATTGAATAGAGTTGATGGTCTCTTAGAAACCAAAACTTCTCGATTATATATAACTAGATATGGACCCGTGCATTTGTTTTTGTTAAATAAAACTTAATATATATATATATATATCTATTTGGATCGTTAGATTTGACACGTGAAAAAATTTCGTTGATTAGTAACTTTTGAAACCCAATTTTATATAATAGGATTTGGATAGTTAGATTTGATATGTGGAAGAATCACGTTGATTAATAACTTTTGAAACCCATTTTTATATAATAGGATATTGTAAAAATTTAAATCGTTAGATTTGACACATGGAAGAATCCGGTTGATTATTAACTTTTGAAATCCAACTTTATAAATTAAAATATGAGATAAATATTTTTGATTATTTTTATTTTAGAATCATATATAATGATAATTAGTTAATCCTATTTATGTTAGGATTGTGAATAGAGATAAATACTTCGTGGTAAATATAAAATTTTAAGGAAAAATATAATTAAAATTCTATGAAAATACTACAAAAGTTTGGATCGTTATATTTGACACGTAGAAAAATCTTGTTGATGAGTAACTATTGAACCTCAAGTTTATAAAATAAAATACTGCAAAAGTTTGGATCATTAGATTTGACACGTGGAAGAATGTTGTTGATTAGTAACTTTTGAACCCAACTTTATATAATAGGAATTTAATTTAGTTACATAAATAAAGATAATTATTTAATCATATTTCTATTAGAATTGTGAATAGAGATAAATATTTCATGGGAAATATAGATATTTAAGGAAATTATATAATAAAATATATGAAAATACTATACAAGTTTGGATAGTTAAATTTGACACGTGGAAAAATCTGTTGATTAGTAACTTTTTGAAACTCAATTTTATATAATAGAATTAAAAAATCATAAATAAAGATAATTATTTAATCTTTTTTATGTTAGGATTGTGAATAAAGATAAATATTTTGTGGTAAATATAAAATTATAAGGAAAAAGTATATTTAAAAATATATGAAAATACTGCAAAAGTTTGGACCACTAGATTTAACACGTGGAAAAATCTTGTTGATTAGTAACTTTTGAAACTCAATTTTATATACTAGGATTTGTGATATAGTTATAATTATCTTTTTTTTTAATTGTTATAATTATCTTCTTTTTTTTAATTGTCTGAATATATCACCAAAAACTCGACTTTTTTTCATGATCGTTGGATTTAACACGTGAAAAATCCTGTTAATTACTAACTTTGAGAACACCTTATATAAAATTCTTTATATAATAAGATTTTATTGAATTTTGTTTTCCTTTTAAAATATTACCAACATTATTATTTTAAGATTATGATTTACTTAATTATTTACTATTCTTTTTTATGTTAGAATTGAGTTCCTTCATATAATAGGATTTCAAATAGATATAAAAAATTTGTGATATAATTATGATTATCTTTTTTTTTAATTGTTTTAAATATATCACCGAAAATTTTATAATCGTTGGATTTGACACGTGGAAAAATCATGTTAATTACTAACTTTGAGAAAACCTAATATAAAATTCTTTATGTAATAAGATTTTATTGAATTTTGTTTTCCTTTTAAAATATTACCAACATTATTATTTTTAGATTATGATATACTTAATTATTTACTATTCCTTTTTATGTTAAAATTGGGTTCCTTCATATAATAGGATTTCAAATAGATATAAATATTTTGTGATATAATTATGATTATCTTTTTTTTTAACTGTTTTAAATATATCACCGAAAATTTTATAATCGTTGTATTTGACACGTGGAAGAATCATGTTAATTACAAACTTTGAGAAACCCTTCTTTATATAATAAGATTATTTTAAATATATTACCGAAAATTTTATGATTGTTGGATTTGACACATGGAAGAATCTTGTTAATTACTAACTTTGAGAAACCCTTCTTTATATAATAAGATATTTAAATACGAAACTTTTGTTGAATGTTGGATTTGACACTTGACACGTGTTAGAATCCTGTTAATTTGTAACTTTGAGAAATCTTACTTTATATAATAAAATTGTTTAAGTGACAAAAAAATACAATAAGATTATTTTAAATATATCACCAAAAATTTTATAATCATTAGATTTGACACGTGGAAAAATCCTATTAATTACTAACTTTGAGAAACTCTTTTTTATATAATAAGATAGATATGATTTTTTTTAATTGTTTTAAATAAATCATCCAAAATTTTATAATCGTTGGATTTGACACGTGAAAGAATCATGTTAATTACTAATTTTGATATATCTTTTTATATAATAAGATAATAATAATTATAAGTCTCTCTTTAGTTAAAAAAATTGTCTTGACCAAACCTATTAGAGGCATGATAAGCGAAAGGTAGTTAATACAAAAAGCAAAAAACGTAAGAATGAAGGGAGGTCACGTGGAAATTGCAAAATCAAACAGAAATTCAATAATTGGGGTCGTCGAAAAATACATATTCAAATGATCAAAAGAGTACCATCGGTACGCATGCCATTTCGAGACGTATCCAATTTAGTTTCCTCCACTAGATATTGAGATCTTTATCGCATTTACAAATACTTATATGTATATATTTTATGGTCATGATAAATGTACAACTAACTAAATATTCTCAAAACTTTGATAGTCGGCATGTGAAAGAATCTAATTAAGTAGGCGCAAACATGAGTTCTTATAGATTGTATACTCAACTAACTTCTTAAAGACTTGTATGCTCACAAAGTGTTTAAAAGACAACGTGTATTTATTAAGTTACACACCAGAAAGTAGATGAAGAATGAATGTTTTGGACATCTCGAGATAGAAAACTGAATGAAACAGAAAAGACAAATTAACTTACTTACTCCAATGGTCCCCAATTTTCAATTATTTAATCTGCCTCTTTTAATTGATTTATGATTTTCTAACTATGTTAGTTTAGTTGGTTGTATAGACAGAGTTGGATATTTTACCTCAACCTAAGTTACAGATGAAATTCTAAATATATCAAGATAGTATGAATAGTCAAATTTTTAACAAAGTATGAAAGATTTTAAAAGAAATTAGAAACAATTTTATCTTTTTTTCTTTGAATCATAAGTTTAGAAGTTTAGCTCGAAATTATTCTTATGTAGATATTTTATATTTTTTAAGAACTAAAAGAATTAGATAAGATAATACCGAACAAACCACAAACAGGCTAGATAATTTTTTTTTTTTAACATTAGGGCATAATTAATCGATACATTAGCTAAGTTCCTGCATAATATATGCCAGATATTTTATTACTTTTGGTTATAGTATCCATTCATTAATTGATTATAATTTATAAATCAGAATGAATATTAAAAACAGACGAAATTGAGAAAAGTGGTATAAAAGAAAAAAGACCATAGATACTACCATAACAACTGAATCGAAATCTTTTGCATTGTGTAATACACTTTTCCTCTCTGTACTGTTCCTATCCCAAACACCAATCCCTATGTTCACTCCATATGATAGATAATAACCCAACATATAAATATATGTGGTACATGACCCATTTATATATATATATATATATATGTATATTCATGTTTGTGTGTATGTGTATGTGTGTTTGTATTTATGCATAAATATTTCTTTTTTTTCATGTTTGGAACCAAATCTTAGAATAATGGTCGCAGACAGTTGGGAGAACTTTACTTTTACTATTGGTTTAATTCAGACAAATTTATGGTTCTTTTCATGGATCACAAATTTGGGGCAGAAAAGGAAATGAAATGGCCCAATTGTGATGGGAAAAGGGCCAATGGTTAAACTCTATAATGTACTAACTTTTAACTAGCTTAAAATGTATACATTATGTATTGTATAATTGTATATATTACATCCACACACACAAAATATGATGGACGCATCTGTGAATGAAACTAATAAATCAAATTTGAAAATTACATAAATTGTTGTTTTATATATTTTTTTAACAATAAATAAACAAATATTCAAAGAATTAAAAGAAAAAGTTGAGGATCTTTGGTTAGGATGATCTAGCTAATGACTTAACACCAAGATTTGAATTTTATTTACTGTATTATGGTAGCTTAAAAATAAAAATTTAAGGGTGTAGTTTAAGATATAGATCGAATTTTGTTGATATAATGTCGACAAAAAAAATTTAGAAGAAAAATAAATGAAATACTGGTTGACCAATAGTTAAATATGTAATGATGTCTCTTGCAACTTGGTTACATATTGTCGTGAAGCAATGAATAAAGTAACACGTGGCTTAACCATGAAGTGAAACGTGTCATTTAATCTTATCAACTTGAGAGAAAAAATAGATTTGAATTATAGCATATTTGTTCATACAAGTTGGCCACTATGCAAATCCATGTCCCACTTTTCGATATGCTCTTTAGGTGATCCTCTATATTCAATCTTGTCCAGCTTTAAATTACTTACATATTCTCTAATTGATTCAATATTATTTGTTTAAGAGAATTAAAACAACATATTTAATAACCAATATTGACCAAATTAATTATAAGAAAAAGAAAACTCTTTTGACATTTGAGGATAGTTGGATTTTTATTCTGAATTATGGATATAATCTTTAGAGTTTGCGAGTAATAGAAAAAACTTCCCTACTTGTATTCAGAATTTAAAGCCTTCTTGTGGATAGTATTGTGTTTATATGAGCTGAACACTTTGAAACCGACGAGATTTTTTTTTTAACGGTCTGATCCATACACTAAATTTTCTAATTGGAGTTGTGCGGAAATTGAATTCTCTATCTGATACCTAGTTAAACCATGAGCAAGACAACTGGACTATCTATTTCTTAACAAAAAGTAGTGATTATATTAGACAATTTGTTATTCTGAAATCTTGACCAATTTTTAGATCAAAGATTTTGACGGTCTTAAAAGTTTAGTTCATAACTTCCATACTATTTATATCTCTCCATCTTTAAATTACAATGCATATATCCTCACCTATAAGGTTACAAATCTAACATATACAAATTTTTCTCCACTTAGATAGTTTCTGTTTAAATCAATAAAAATTTAAATTGAAAAAAAAAGAAAAAAGTTAAATTTTTTGTCTATAATAAATTAACAAAATTTAGTCTATAGTCTAACCTCATTCAAACTTTCACATTTATAAATTTTTTTTGTAGTGAAATAAAATCAAACTCTAAATATATAAACGATTAGGTAGTGCTTAGAAGTGCCAGAGAAACCCAATTAGAAGCGCGTGGAAATGTTAGCTAAATAAACAATAAATAAAAGATATTCGACAAATCTTGTCTGGGCCCAGTAAAGCTGGATACACGTGGCAATAAAGCAACTGTCAATTAATAATTAGACACGTGTCAAGTTGTACATCAACAAGTAGCCTAGCCTACGTCTACGCTAAGACCCACTTGTATGTCTTTTCCACGTGGCATGGTGTGTGCTCGTCTATCTTTTCTTGTTGCCACCAAAAACAATTTTTTTTTTAAATTTCATTTTAACATAATTAACCATTAATTATATTAATTTAAATGTAGAGTGTACCGAATTGTTTTCAGTGTGGTAATTATGGTACTATGGTTTGATTTTTATCCGTTATATTATAGTAGCTTAAAGAAAAATCTATGGGTGGGCTTTATAGTATGAATCAAGATTTATCAATCTAATGATGACAAAAAAATACTAAGGGTAGCATTTTAGAATAAGTTTATTGAAGTGGTATATTAACTGGAATTTAAGGTATATTAAAAACCAACCAGTGTCAAAATTAATTAATTTCGTACAACATCGTCAACTATGCTCGTAAAATAATCCAAAAAACATAATTTTTAATGTAAATTATAAAATAATGCAAATTGTAGCAAAATACGTACTACTATAGTTTATAATAGTATAAAATTTGGTGGTTTGTTTTAAGATAAATTGTTTTCGTCTCTTTCAAGCTCAAAAATAGAAACTCTGAGAGAACCTGAAACGTTTCCTTTTCCAATTTCAATTATTCGATTTTTTTTTTTTGATTATGGAGATGATAAGAGCTAGAGAGATCCCAAATAGTGTTGTTAATGTTACGAATCTATCAGCTAACAATCTCTTGCAGAAGTTTTTCATCACTAGCAACAATTTTTGTAACAGAGATAATGGTGAGGATCGAGAAGAAGTGAAGAAAATGGTTGAAGTAGAAGAAGAAGAAGAAGAAGAGAAAGATGTTGAGTTAAGTTTAGGTCTTTCGTTGAATGGACAGTTTGGTACAGATCCTAGATCGAGAAAGACTAAGAAGTATGAACTTGGTCGATCTTCTTCAATATCGGAAGGTTTTGTCTTCAACGAGCAAAGATCTAGCGGCGGAGATGTGAAGCAGACGGTGGAGCCTAGCATGTTTCAGCTAGATCGGACTCGTTCGTTGCCTGTTGAAGTAGAGAGGAAGAGGAAACGATCGGAAGAGACAAGGGCATTTATGGAATTTCCTATTCCTCGGCAAGCCAGTGAGAGGGGTAAAAATGTAAATTCATCGAAGAAGAACAAGAAGAATGTGCAAGTATCAGGAATGGAGAAGGCAAGGAACATTATAGAAGACATGCCGTGTGTGTCAACGAGAGATGTTGGAGCAGATGGGAAAAGAGTGGAAGGGTTTTTGTATTGGTATGGAGGTAACAAAGAGGAAGTGAAGATTGTTTGTGTTTGTCATGGAAGTTTTCTTTCTCCGGCGGAGTTCGTTAGACACGGCGGAGTCACCGCCAGTAACGGTGTTTCTGATGTTACAATTAACCCTCTTAGACACATTGTTGTTAAACTGCCTTCTTCTTCTTCCTTGTAGTTTAAGAAGAATTTTTAGTACAAGAGATTACTTAATGTTGTAATCTGTTAACATTGTACTTTAGATTGATTGATATATACCAATCTGTGTCATTGACTATGTTGTTTAGGGTTTAAATCCCAATCTGTAACAGAGAAAACCCCACAAATCTATATGAAACAAATTTACAACAAGTGGGAAGAACAAATTAGCTACAATTTCTTTTAGTGAGCTCTCTCTTACATCTCTGATTTTACTACTACACAAACAAGTTTACAACTGAGTGAAAAGAAATAATAATAATCGAATCCTGCGGAGGTGCTAACACGACGGGGGTTGAAGCTGCTTTAACCGTCGTACGACTTGTTTCATCGTTGGTCTCGTCGATAAAGAATCCACCGTACAAACAACAGCTAGATGTAGAACCTCCACAAGATCATCATGGGGACCTGCGTCCCATAAACCCGCTGTGAAGAATTCTTTAGCTCGTCCTTGTCTCAACAACATACAAGCCCATTGCACAATGTTGAAACCGTTACCGTACGAAACAAATGATGGATCAAGAGCTTTCTTGTCTGAAAGTAGCTCCAGAAGCACCACTCCATAGCTGTAAACATCTGCTTTATCTGAAACCCGGCAAGTCATTGCGTACTCGGGTGCTACGTACCCGAATGTACCTGCCACACCTGTTGTTGCGTGAGTTTCCGATGTCCCTAGCAATCTCGCTAACCCGAAATCTGATAAATAAGCGTTACAATCATCATCTAGGAGGATGTTGCTTGGTTTAACATCCCGGTGAAGCACCCGTGGAACACATTGGTCGTGCAGGTAAGCGAGTGCTCGAGCTATGTCGAGAGCGATCTTGTGAAGAACTCTCCAGTCTTTTGTGGTTCTTTCTTGGATGAATTTCTCGAGGTTGCCTCCTGGGAGATAGTTGTACACCAAGAACATCTCGGTTTCGCTAGCATGGTAACCAATGAGAGTCACCAGGTTTGGGTGTCGAAGTCTACCGAGAGTTTTAATTTCTGCGTGAAACTGCTGGACTCCCTGAAACCGTCCAATCGAGAGGCGTTTGATTGCAACAACCACATCTTGAGACATTTCCGCTTTGTAGGTTGCTCCAAATCCACCATTTCCAATCAGATTGCTAGCGTTGAAGTTTCCTGTGGCTCTAACAACGTTGTCAAATGTTATCTGAACACCGATATCCATGAACATTGTGACTTCTCGTTTCGTAGTGGCCATGATCTTCGATTTCGGATGCCATTTCCTAGTGTAGAAGAAGAGAATGACAAGAGCGATCAGAACCGAGACAATAGCTGAAGCGGATGCTATTGAGGCAATCTCTAGTGAGTTAAATCCCCCTTTTCCTTGCGGCTGTGATGGAGCATTTTCACCAGGAGACGATGCATAATCCTGCGTGATAGAATCTCCACTGGAGTCTCGGGAATCCGCAGATGGGGTGGTCAGAGAAAAGACATGGCAAGGTCGTATATATGGGCTTCCGAGAACACTGCTGCAATTCGTCAAGCCGCTGGTTGAAGGAACCGCACCTGACAAGTTGTTGGATGAGACATTGAAAACCGCAAAAGTTGCAAAACCAGACGGAATAGGGCCAGAGAGATTGTTATTGTTGAGAAGCAGCACAGTGAGATTCTTCAAGATGACGAAATCACGAGGAATGCCACCAGATAGATAATTTGAAGAGAGATCAAGAACTCTCAAGGAATGTAACTGACCAAAACTCTGAGGAATTTGTCCAGTGAGGTTATTATTAGCAATTGAAAGATATGTCAAAGCTTTCAACTTCTTCCCCAGGCTTCCTGGTATCTGACCTTGCAACTGGTTCCAACTTAAATTCAAAGCAACAAGCGAAGCTAGATCCCCGAGACTCGATGGGATTTCGCCAAAGATCTGATTTACTGAAGCATCAAGAATCGTAAGAGAAGTGCACATGTTGTTGAGTCCTTCAGGAATCCGACCTGAGATCCTGTTGAAGCTTACGTTGACATAAAGAGCTTTGAGTTCATTGCACTTATCAAACAGATTTCCTGGGAAATGGCCATACAACCGATTCCCTCCAGCAGAAAATATGTAGGAGACTCGCTTGCCCAACCGTTCCTTTGCAAGTGGTATAGGCTTGAGAATACCAGTGAAGTTGTTGTCTGCAAAATTATGAAACACAGCCAGACCTCCATCACCTCCAAAATCTATCAAAGAAGTTCCAACTTGAGCCTTCTGGGTGAAGAATGAGAGATAAACAGATGATGGGTCATTGTAAGATTCGATTGAAAATCTATCAAAGTAAACAACAGGAGGACAATGGGTTGTGGAATTGTTGAGAAACTCAGGGATTACACCAGATAAGCTGTTTCCACCAACATCAAAGATACTCATACAGGGAACAGAAATCTCTTTGAGAAGCTCTCCCGTAAGCATATTCAAGCTCAAATCAAGAAGACGAAGGTTCTTGCATTTGCTGAGACCGACAGGAATTTGGCCTTTAAAGAAGTTCTGGCCCAAATTAACCATCTCCAAGTTTTGACATGAACCCCAATCTCCTGGAAATCTCCCTTCTAACGTCGCTCTAGGCACCCAAAGTATCTTTAGTTTTGGAAGCCTAGTGATTTCCTCCGGAATTCCACCTTGATAGAAATTAAAGTCCTCGGTCATCGAAGTTAAGTCAGCACCTGAAGGAAGATCTGCCTCCCATCTAATGCTGTTAATGTCTTCATACACATTGTACAGATTTGATAGCACGAGAACAGACAAAGAAGAGCAGTTCCCGAGTTCAACAGGCAATGGACCACTAAGAGTGTTCCTAGAAACATCCAAAACCTCAAGTTTCTGAAGATTCCCAAATTCTAAAGGAATAGTCTCCTCCAACGTATTTATATACAACAACAACGACCTTAAACCTTGACATTTACCTAAACTCTCTGGAATCCTCCCTGACAAAAAATTACCAGACAAATCTAAATGCTCAAGCTTTGCACAGTTATCCCCAATATCTTTAGGCAAAGGACCTAAAAGCCAATTTAATGGCAAGTGCACCACTCTGAAACTGCCAACAAAACTAGGAACAGTTCCATTTAACTTGTTACCACCTAAGTTCAAAATCTCCAACTTAGACAGATCCTGCAACGAACTAGGGATTTCACCTGAAATTCTGTTAAACCCTAAGTTCATAACCCGCAAATTCCGTAACCCAGTAAACTGAACCGGCAATAACCCAGTCATCAAATTCCCTTCCAGATCAAGAACTTCCAGCTTCTCCATTCCCCAGATTCCTATAGGAATCTCTCCACTAAACGAATTAAACGGAAGTGACAAAACCCTAAGTTCTGTAAGACCCACAATTACAGAAGGCAAATTCCCCTCCAAGGCTCCATGATTTCTGGTACAATCCCTCCGTATACCAAACCCATACAACGGAAACTTACCAATATCACCACAAGTAAAACGATTTCGATGAATTTCAGAACTCCCTTTATCACTTCCAGAGCCACTAATGTTAAGAGCCATAACTCGAGAAGACGAATCACAGGAGACACCAAACCAAGAGCAATAATCTTCGCTATCTTCATTCCAGCTAACGAGAATTGAACCAGGGTCCGATACCATTTTCTTAAACTGAAGCAACACCGATTTATCCGAATCAGCTAAAACAGTGATTCTCCCAGCTAAACAAATGGTGATGCAGAGTACCCAAAGCGAATAAAAACCCATCTGTCTACGGAAAAAACGCCATTTAATCACTGAAGAAGGTAGAGAAGTCATCTTCGTACCTTATCCCCAAAAATATTTTATACAAAACCCTAAACCCACCTCCTCGTAAGGTCAGCTAATTTTGCAATTGTCCTTCCTTTTACCATACGAAACAATCTCAGGTCCAAGAACCAAGCCCTTAACCCTAATTTTAAAAGGATGATGAGAAGCTTTTTAGTGAGAGAAACAGATGAAGAAGAAGAGACATGAAATCCAAAAGAGAAGAGAGAGATGCGAATTCAGAAAACGCGTTTTTTTCTTCTGTCTCTCTTTTTTTTTTTTTAAATCTTAAATGTTTTTTGGTTTAATTAATTTAGATAATTAAAATATTCATGTGAAGAATGGGTCCACTTTCCTTCTTCTTTATTGGCTGACAAACTTTTTTGTAATTTTCTATCTTCGAATAACCTCTTTATTTATTTATAAGATTTTTTTTTTTTTTTTACTTTACAAGTTCTTTATGTTACTAATAAGATCGACATATCCGGATTCATAGCTAAATTGTTCTTACTAGAGCTGACGAAATTTAAACTCACCACTTAATGTCAAACTAAGTCAGAAACAAATTAATTGAACCAAATATTTATTTATAAGGTTTTAATATTACAACATAAATCATGTTTCTTTTTAATTTATAAACAATATAATCATGTTTCTTTTTTAATTTATAAACAATATAATCATGTTTCTTTTTTAATTTATAAACAATATAATCATGTTTCTTTTTTAATTTATAAACAATATAATCATGTTTCTTTTTTAATTTATAAACAATATAATCATGTTTCTTTTTTAATTTATAAACAATATAATCATGTTTCTTTTTTAATTTATAAACAATATAATCATGTTTCTTTTTTAATTTATAAACAATATAATCATGTTTCTTTTTTAATTTATAAACAATATAATCATGTTTCTTTTTTAATTTATAAACAATATAATCATGTTTCTTTTTTAATTTATAAACAATATAATCATGTTTCTTTTTTAATTTATAAACAATATAATCATGTTTCTTTTTTAATTTATAAACAATATAATCATGTTTCTTTTTTAATTTATAAACAATATAATCATGTTTCTTTTTTAATTTATAAACAATATAATCATGTTGTAAAGTTAACATGAAAAGTTCTTAGCATGGTAACAAATCGCAAGTACATGATTGATAACAGTAGGTAGATGTGAGATTATCATATCACTAAATTTTAGGAAATATTATTATTAATTTTTGTTAGTTTTAAAAGTAGCATAATAATAAAATATGTCGAATCATATTAAATGTAACAAGAATTCAACTCTCCCACTGTATATTCAAGACTAATCAATCTCTCATCGATCAATGTTATGCTAAGATCTTAAAGCTAAACATTTATTACAGATACATATACACATATAAAGTTACTTGTAAGGATATTTCATAATCTAAAAATACACAAATACATGTGATAAAGATGTTTTCTTTATAACAAATATATATTGAGAAAAATGTAAAGTGAAAAAGAGACAGAATCACCTCTTTTAAAGGATATAACTAGAGGAAGCTTCAAGATAAAGCAAAAGAAAATGTTTTCTTCTTAAATATAAATATTTGATTTTGTCATGTTTTTAATACATTAGCCACATTTATGGGATAAGAGTTATAAACCTTTTAAAATTAAATAATTAGAAACAGAAAAACAAAAGTGAATTATATCTATCTTTTAGCTATTTTATATAATACGTAAAGTTATAACGAAATGTGGTCCTTTATTTGTTTCCATCACCATGACGTAAGAGTTATATCACTTATCAACCGGTTCACAACGTTCAATAACCGAAATTAACCGAACCAAAATGTATCCTTAAAAATCGGACTCTTTGGTTTATGAATTTCAAATGCAAACGCCAAAAGCTTCATCTATTTCAATAAACCGCAATTCGAAGGACAATGGAAACAAGAGAACCAACGAGTTTTCGAAATTTTTAGCGATAGCGTTTGAGACTTGAATAGTTTCGATGCTTTTCGCTGTGGTTGTGATTGCGGTTGCACCTCATTTAGCGTACTAGATTCAGGTTGCGGTTGCGGTTGCGTTTGGGGCGGTTGCCTTGGCGATTGAGGTAACTGAGACGAGGGCCTTTGCTTGTGAAAAACATTCATTATCATAGATGGCGTTTGGATCTCTGCATCGTCTTTCTGCAATCTGTTACATCAAAAATAGATTAGGGCTTTAAAGGTTTCTTCCTACGCAAGCAATCTAGATTTTCAGAAAAATGACTTACAATGGAAATGCGAAAGAGCCAATGCTGTTATTGCTGTTATCTGAACGACAAGAAACACTTGGAGAATGTGAAACTGTGCTGCTCGAATCTCCTGTTTTCTTCTCTTTCGCTTTTGGATTTTCAGTTTCAGTTTCGACTAAAACCTCTGCTTTGATCATATTTTGTTTTTCTTCTTTATGATCATCTTTACTCTCGAGCTCAGTAATTTCTTCTTTATGATCATCAATCTCAGAGTCTGATTTCTCATCTGTAATCGTCTCCTTCTTAGATTCGTTTGGTTTCTTAACCGGAGGAAGAGGAACCGGTTTTGTTTCGGTTATTTCAATAATCGTTTCTTCGATTCTCGGTATCTCACTCAATCTCATCCCTGGAGCTAATCCATGATCTTCTTTCGTTAAATTGATAAAATTTGCGTCATGGATGCTAAACAACGATTCATTAGAAGCTATACTCCATTCTGTTGAATTAGCTGGTTTACTAGAGAAAACCGAATATGGAATCCGGTTTGGATCATAATTGGGAAAATCAGCAAGGTTGTTGTATCGAATTGAGGACCAAGACGAACCGGAAGAATTATACATATGATGAAACTCTCTTTGTTTTTGTACCTCAGAAGCAGACAATGTTGGCTTAGGAAGAGGAAAGAGTTTAATATCGAAATGTCCATCTGAAGAATCAGATGATATTGATGAACATCGTGAAGATGAAGAAGCTGAAGACATCGAATTCTTCCATTGTTGTTTTATGTTTTCAGGTTTTGTTTCCATTGTTGATTGATAGGACAAAACAAAAGCTCTGTTTTGGTTTTATTGAGGATTTAGACAGGAATTTGATTGATTTATACAATGTAATAAGAAAAAGTAACAAGAAAAATCTCGACAGAGTTTATTGTTTGTGTTCGGTTATTAGGTAACTTAGATTGTTGTTAGTTATCTAAGCGGGAACGATTAAAGGACTAAACTAAGTTACTAACGAAGTTTAAGACGAAACTAAAATAATTGTAATGAAATTGGTTGTTAATACTACTCTGTTTTCTCTCTATATTTAACCCCAAAAAAAAATTACAGTTAAGAACAAACAATAAAAACTGAGCTTACTACAGTTGTTAATTATCTGTAAATTAATCTATTATTTTGGGAATAACCGCACAATTATTTAATTAATCTGTTTTTAATCCGCGGTTTAACAACAATACAGTACAAACAACAACAAAAATTTATCAAAAAAAAAAAACAATTATTTTTTTGTAAGGAACCATTTTGTTTTATTATATGCGAATATGTAAAATTTTATTTTTTAAATTAGATTAACAAATTCTAATCCATAATCAATACCCAAACCCCGTAACAATACCCCGAACATACGAATAGCCCGATTTATAGAGTTGTAGCAACAATGTCTTCAGCAACTAACAGATGATAAACCGGATTCCGGTTTGCGTAGCTCTTGAATCTTGGTTTGGTTAAAGCTAGGTGGAATAAGAGAACCGGAAGCTTTTCTGGTTCTAGCTAGAAGACCTTTAGTAACTGGAGACATCATTGCATCAGTTGGGCTTCTATACCTGAGAATAATACAGTAAAATTTCAAAATCATGTTTGTATACCAATTCCGGTTTAGATTGGTTATTTCACTTAACCGAATTACCTCTCTGGGTGCTTGAAAGCTACAGGGACTCTTAAACGATCAGGAGTTCCAATTTTCTTCATTGGCTCGTTAATGAAGGCTCGAGGAGGAGAATCATGCTCCGGGAAGGATTCCGGAAGCGGTTTAGGCGGCGAATCGGTGGTTTCGTTGTGGTCGGGTTGGAGTTTGGTAGGTGTTTCGAGATTAGATTGTTGAGACTCCATTAGAGAGATAGAGAGAGATAAGAGGATGAGAATTGAATGAGAATTTGAGTATGATTTATGTATGTAATTGGCTGAGAACATATAACCGTTAGTGGAAATTGGTGTTGTAACGGTCGGATTTTTGTGTAAAGTTTGATTAGTGACCGTTTGGATTTTTTTTTCTTTTAAAGAATGTAAAAATTGTAGTATTTAGTAAGACAAGATTTATTTTTTAAAACTCTTTTTGTCTTATTTTTGGTTACCTTTTCAAAATATTTTATTCCTTATTAATTTATTTTTTTGTCATGAGATTTTATTCCTTATAAGTAAAACAAACATACAATAAATTGATCTAACAAAAAAAAGCATTCGGTTTGGTTTTGATTCCTCCTAAATAATTATTTAATTCTATCATATTGGTAAATTTGATATTCAATTAGGTTTGGTTCATAATAAATAACTTTTGTTTCTACTATGTTGATAACTTTAATATTCGATTCAGTTTGATTTTTAACCAATAATCGAGAATAATCAAATAGAAACGAAAACTAATATGCACTAATTAATTGATTATAATACTTATTAGGTCCTTTGATTACTTGGTTATTATTATACTAACTATTGTACTATAATTCTAGTTATTTGATTATTTTTGTTTATGGAATGAACCAATTAATTTTTTTGGTCTAATTTGGTTCATATTTCATATAACCTAATATTCATACCTTCGTTTATATCTAGTTATAACAACATCTGTAATGAAAATCTCTAACAAAAGTTTCTCACACAAAAATTAAAATAATAAAATAATAGATAATATTTTCTTAGAAAAAAGGTCTCTGTTGAACTAAAATGATAGATTTTTTTACTTTTAGTGTGACTCTTTTAATAAAAAATATTATTTAATATTTTATTATAATCTTATATATTAACGCGGGAGACACTTTCATTTAAACTATGTTTTAAACTTTATGATAAAATTAACCTAAGGTATGACATGCAGAATTGACATCCCAAACTATCAGTCTTTTGCTATCACTGCTGTCTATGCAGATAACACTCATTCGAAACGCTCAACATTGTGGGCAGAGATGCTGGACCTGAATGAAGGTGATTGGAGGTGATTTTAACCAAATCATTGCTCCTCACGAACAGTTCTCTTGCAATCACTTAGTTCGATGCTCACATGATTGATATGTTATCTAGTATGCAAAGTATGGGAATGTTTGACCTATCCTTTCAAGGGCCATTATATACTTGTAAAAACAACAGAGATGCTACTCCTATTGCTAAAAAATTAGACCAGATCCTAGTCAATAAAGAATGGACTGCCGCATACCCTCTTAGCCATGCTACTTTCCTTCCACCTAATTTCTCAGACCACGCCACAGCCACCCTAAGCCTTAACTCCCCGATCCCTTGCTTAGGTACCCGCCCATTCAAGTTCCTAAACTACCTAGCCACTCAGCCAAAATTCATTGAGATAGTGGAGAAAACTTGGAGCTTGACCAGAGGCCTAGACAACTTCTTTAAACACTCTAAATAGAAACACTCTAAAACATTTAAAAACTCCTTTAAACACTCTAAACAGAAATAACTACTCTCATATCCAAAGGAGGGTGTGTGAAGCTAATGAAGTTGTTAAATGCTTGCAGGTTCAGTCCTTGAATAATCCTACACCAGCAAATTTCGAAGAGGAAAGAGCAGCCCTAAATCAACTACACCATTTACAACAAATAGAAGAATGCTTTTTCAAACAAAAGTCTCGTATTCATTGGCTAAAAGAGGGTGATCACAACACCTCCTACTTTCACAGATATGCAAATTCAAGGAACTCTTTAAATGCAATTCGATCATTTACTTTAGCAAATGGTCAAGTGGTTTCAGATCCATTATTGATGATTCAGGCTGCTATTGAGCATTTCACATCTATACTTGCCCCTGTGGACCTGCCTCATCTCTCCCTGCCTTTTACCTGGTTCTGATCTCTTATTGATTTCACTTGTAGTGCTGAAACTGGTCAAAGCATGTTATCTCCCCCTTCTGTGGAAGAAATCAGATCAATCATATTCAAACTCAATAGTAAGAAGTCCCCAGGGCCTGATGGTCTCTCTGCGGTTTTTTTCAAAGCTACTTGGCCCATTCTATGCTCTGATTTTACCTCAGCAATCAGTCATTTTTTCTCCACAGGATTCCTACCTGCATCAACCAATGCCACAACACTGTCATTAGTTCCTAAAAAAACAGGAGCTTCACTACTATCAGATTATAGGCCTATATCATGTTGTAATACAGTATATAAAGTTATCTCTAAACTTATGGTCCGGAGACTAAAGCCTATTCTCCCTACATTTATCCTTCCTAACCAAACAACGTTTGTGAAAAAACGTTTGATAATGGAAAACACATTGTTGGCTGGAGAGTTGGTACATGGTTACCACCTAAAAAAAGGCCCTAAAAGAATTCTCTTGAAGTTTGATATTGCCAAAGCATTCGATTCAATTAGATGGGAGTTCATAACTCAGTGTCTAAGATGTTTGTGCATCCCTGAACAGTTTATGAGGTGGATTGAGGTATGTATTGGGACTGCAGCGTTTTCAGTGGGCTATAATGGTACAATCAATGGGTATTTTAAGAGTAAAAGAGGACTGAGGCAAGGGGATCCTTTATCCCCTTAGCTTTTCGTTATCGCTATGAACTATTTATCTGCTCTTCTTAATGCAGCAGCTGAGGATGGACATGTAGGCTACCATTTTAAGTGAAAAAAAATGAAACTTACTCACCTATGCTTTGCAAATGACTTGTTGATTTTCAGTGATGGTTCCCTCAGTTCTGTCCAAAATATTATGTCACTCCTGCATGACTTTAAAGATAAGTCAGGATTAACTTTAAGTCCATCAAAACCAGTTTTTATACTAGTGGATTGGATACAAAGAGATTGAGACCATCAAATCTCGATTTGGCTTAACTCATGGATCTCTCCCTGTAAGATATTTGGGGTTGCCACTCTGTCCCAAAAAACTCTCTCTAGGGGATTGTTCTCCCTTGATCCTGAAAATCCAACAACGTATTACATCATGGGCTGCAAAAACACTGACTTATGCTGGTCGAATTTAATTAATAAACTCAGTGATAGGAGGCATAACTGGGTTCTTGTGTAACACTTTCATATTGCTAAAAAGATGTATCCGTCAAATTAACTCCTTGCTTGGCCATTTCCTTTGGAAAGGCTCGCTTGCAGGTCACAACTCCGCCAAAGTTTCCTGGGATACAGTCACTGCAACCAAAGAGTTTTGGAATTATGCTAGTTTTCTGAAAATTCCATGGCTCATTCTCTTTCGTCCAAAGTCACTGTGGAGCTGCTGGTTCAGAACAAAGATCCTTTAAGATGACATTAGACAATTTTGGGTATTGAACACAAGATGGAAACATTCTTGGAGCATCAATAAGATTTTAAAGACAAGAACTTTACTTAGAGACTGGGTTAAAACAAAGATTGGAAATGGAAGAACTTGCAGGTTTTAGGTTGATAACTGGGACCTATGGGATCTCTACAACACTATTTTCCAGAGGGAGTATCAAGAGGTGGAGTAAGAGCTAATGCTACCTTAAGGGATTTGTGGTCTGGTCAAGCTTGGAGAATTCCTAGTGCTAGATCAGAGGAGTGGCTAAACATCCATATGGCCCTTACAACATTAAACTTCTCAGAAACAGAGGACATCCTCACTTGGACTCCTAATGGTGTGAAATCAACTACTTTCTCTACGAGCCATATTTATTCTATTTTGCTTCCGACGAGACCAAAAGTTCCCTGGTTCAATGAATTTGGGTCAAAGGAGCTATCCCTAAGCATAGATTCATATCATGGTTGGCAGTTCAAAATTGTTGCTCTACTAAAGATAGATTTTTAACTTGGAACTTACCAGTCTCTCCCTCCTGTCTCTTGTGTTCCTTGGGTCTAGAATCTAGGAACCATCTGTTTTTTGAATGCTCATACTCTTCAGATCTATGGTCGAAGCTCTATCACCGCCTCAGATTTCCCTTTTCTCCGGTTTGGGCTGATTTCTTCTCACACATTCGAGCTTCATCTCTGCAAAAAGGAAAGAAAAGATTGATTACTCTCACTTGGAAAGCTTCTATTGACGAGATCTGGATGGAGAGAAATAACAAGGTTCATCGTAACATAGCCAGGCCAATTGACTTTCTTCTCTTTCGGATTGACTGTGTAATCCGCTGCAGAATCTCGAACTTTCGATCCTCAAATCCTCAGGTGGCTTCTGATCTTCTCTAGTTTTGGTTCGATACTTCTTAATCTCATGTTCTTCATTGGCTCTGGTTTTGTTTGGATCGAGATCTGAAATAATTAAATTGCAAGAGATGAAAACCGTTGGTACGGATGTACCTACCACAATTACGACTTGGGCTACTTAACTTCATTGCAAGGATAATTAGGTCCATAATTATGGCTTAGTTATCATTCCACTCTCATATTGTTTCGTTTCAAATTCAATTGGGCCTTTTGTAATGAGTTCCTCCTAACATTTTCATTTTTCATTCTAATAGAAAAATCCGTCTAAAAAAATTAACCTAAGGTTCATAACAACCCTTAAAAATAGGCTTAAGGTGGTTTTGTTACAGATTTTATATAAAAATTCAAATTTAATAATGATTTAATAGAAAAAACTCTAAAAACTAAAATGTAATTTAAAAAATGTCGGTACAAATTCGGTTTCAGTTTGAGTTTGGATTCGGTTTTCCAGGTCTATATATTTAGGACCCATTCTAGTATATTGTCGAGTTCGGTTCATCTAATTCGATATACTTATTCGGGTAATTTTATTTTTCGGACAGAGTTTAGTTCGGTATAGATCGAGTTCGTGTTCGAGTATTTTTATATAAAATTCAAAATTTAAGAAAAAATTATTAGAAAAAGTCTAAAAAACTAAAATTTGGTTCTTAATTTGGTTTCAATTCATATTTGGTTCGATTTGTAAGATATATAGATTTAAAACCCATTAGGATATTTTGTTGGGTCTGGTTCTTTTAATTCAGCTTGATTTTGGTTTGTGTTTCAGACTTCTAAAATAACATCTCGAAAACAATATTCAAAATATGATGACAGGTGATGACATGTCTAAAAACCTAAATGAATACGGGTTGAAAAAATAGTCAATTCTGTAACCTGAATATAATTCTAGTTTTGTTTAAGAGAACGAAGGACTTCCATGCAATGGTCAAAGTATCTGTCTCAAGTCCAAGAGTTTGAATCCAAGATATGATTGGGCCAGGCCCAATAGATGAATGGAGCAAATTTTACGGGCCGAGAAGATAAGATGACGGAAGAGTGAGTTAAAGGAACAGAGACGTATGATTGGACGGTGACATAAATGACTGTAGAAACCACGTGAGAGATTCACCGCTTTGTGTGACCTTAAGAAAATTGGAACAAGTAAGAAGAAGACTGACACAACTCTGAATCTTTTACGACAAAATATGCGTAAGCAAGTTTTTTGATATGACCTTAACACTATTCAAACTTAAAAGTATTTTACAAAGAAAAACACACACAATTGATTTTTATTATATAGAAATGTATTTATTAGAGATACCAAAAGATGGAAGTAGTTTTTACACTAGTGAGTTTATTAAAGGTAAATGCAAATCGAATTAGTATGCAAAAAATTTGTACAATATAGACAAAAAAAAAATACAAAAAGAATCATTATTATGCAACTTTAATATCTATCTCATTTGCCAACTACTACTCCTGTAATCCTTTAATACCATAACCTAAATATTTAAATTTTTTATTATAACAACATTTGTGATAATGCTATGAATTACCAATCTGAAAGTAAAGGCAAATATTTTGCTAAGCACGGAAATAGAATCTTCTAAAGCAGATGTCAGGTTTTTCCCAAAAAAGACTTTACTTAAATAGACAAAACATTTTAAAATAAAAACACTACACAAACGTTAAATATTTGTATTGAATTGAATAGAGAAATACTGTACTATATTGCTTCAGAAAACTGTAAAATATGAGAGTAAATCATTATGGCAATTGAAGTGAATATGGTGACGCATTAATGGCTGGCTTCTTCTTCCAATAACTTCGCGTAGACGTAAAAGATACATTATCATTAACCTGAACAAGAACAACCAACATATGCACACTATCATTTCTAATTTACATTTATGGTTATGTGACTCTCAATAAAGGTCTTTTACTTAAATACGTTTTTTTGGTCAATTCTAGTTTTATTAAACTAGGCTTTAAAGCCAATGAAAAAGTATAGTGTTTACATAAACTGAGTTACAAGAGAATATACTAATATTACGAGCAAGAAAATATGCTTTATAATTCAGAATTTTGAAAATCAAATGAAAAAAAATAAATGGAAACATTTTAGTCTTGCAAAATATTCTTTATAAGAAGATAATGATGGTCAATCTGGTTTCGCCATCATGCATATGCACAATTTGTCATTATCTCTATTTCCAAAATCTATTACCTCTATTTCTAAAATCTAAGATTATCTAATTGTGTGTCTTTAATTTTTCGAAAGAACATTACTCCATTCAAATTTAATTGATGTTTTAGAAAAAATAATTGTTTCAATATAAGTAATATTATTCTTGTGTTGTTTTTGTGTCTTTATAATTGTTTGACTAGAGATTTATGTGTCTAAACAATTAACTACTCATAAAAAATATTAAAATAAGTATTTTATAAATTTTCTTAATCTGTGTACTAATTTTCACCACTTTATAAGTATTTTCTTTGTTTATAAACAGAGACTGAATGTGTGTTATAAATTATGAAAATAAAAAAAGAATTCAATTACAAAGAGCAAAATAGTCAATTTATTACAATGGGCTATGAAAAGATGGTCAAAGTTATAGGTATTTTATGAGTAGAAAAGAGAAAATACTTTTTAGGTTTTCGTTACATCAAGTTCTTTCATGGGTCCGCCAAAGTTTTTGATAAGTCAAAAGATTGAAGATATTTCTTCACCATTGTAATCAAGCCTATTTCTGAGGCCAGCATTCAATGTAATTTTGTTTCTCTAGAAAACCTTGGATAGTGTATTACTGTTGCATAAACTGAGAAAAACTGGCTGATGCGATACACTTTATAACTGTTAAACATAATCAAAATGATGAGGGTTTAGTGGTTTTCACTTGAACAAAAATTATCATATTAGTCTAGGTCAGAAAGTAACTTTTCTTAAATACAAAATTGATAATCATTTCTATTGGTCATCAGATATTTAAGTTTGGATCACGTATGGTCCTGAAAAAATTAACTTGAAGACCAAACTCCTCTTTAGTTAAAAAAAAAATTCATTTAATATTAAGTTTAATCTCCACCTGATTAATCTCCTGCATATGTGTTAGATAGCGATCAACCGAGTCGATTAATGTCTAGACGGTTGAAAAATCAGATTTTGGATTAGTCCGCACCTAAATTCGAGTACTCTCCGTATAATCTGATTAGTTTTCGCCTAATATAAATAATATTATATTTTTAAAAAAATTATTTAACTTTTGATTAAATTTTCTAGTTAAAATAAAAAAATATTAATCATATATATTAAATTGTTTAAAATTTAATTTTTTTATGTTAATTACAACTAACAAGTTATCTATAATGATATTTAATAATTTTTATCAATGTATTTTATGATATCGTTACATTAAGTTGTTGATTAATAAAACTAAAACATATAATAATTTGAAAAAATTAGTTCAACAAAATTCAAAATATGGAGTTTAACCAAAATTACAAGGATTTAAAACATGTATGTATATGCATGTGGTTCTATATGTATATATGTATATATATGAAACAAACACACACACGACTGATTTAAATGCTCTGTCAAATCAAAGAACGTATTTACTACTATTACAAACTGGTGGTGTCATTGAAGTCATAGTATTAAATTTTTTATTGGATGCCGAGTTGCTTTCAATATAGTGGTTAAGATGATCTAGTTAATGATTTGGCAGTAGGGTTCGATTCTTATCCGCTTAACTTAAAAAAAAAATTTTTAGATGTAAATTTTAGGCAATGAATCAGATCTTGTCGATCTAATATTGACAAACAAAAATTTATTTCACAGTTATCTTTTTTTACGTTATAAAATTCTCATAACTTTATATGAATGGTAACTCAATAAATTGTATTAATATTTTTGAAATTTACTATTGGTAAAATTTGCAAAAAAAATGTTTTATATATTAACATTATAGAAAGAATCAAAAATGTCTAAGATTTAATTTCTTTCCTAATTAATAATTATATACTATTTAATTATTGTAGTATTTACAATAACCATTTAAATATTTATTAGTTCTTTTCTCTCTATATAAGACAAGCTAAAGGTAGAGAACTGTAGAAGCCAATCTCAAAAGTCTCCGACACACTCTTGTTTGCTTCTTCTTCCTTTCGTTGGCCATGGCGATATCTAAACTCGTAATTTTCATGACTCTCATGGCCATACTTGTAATCACATCTCAAGGAGATAAAAAAGCAGAAAGAGACCGAATTACGTCACTTCCCGGTCAACCTAACGTCACGTTCGAGCAATTTTCTGGTTATGTCACCGTCGATAAACTCGCCGGAAGATCACTCTTTTATTGGCTCACTGAAGCTTCTCATCTTCCTCTCTCCAAGCCTCTTGTTATTTGGCTTAATGGCGGTAATATTTTTAATTCTGTTTATTTTTTTTTGTGATTATTAGCTTTTTTTGGAAAGAATTATTAAATTTATTAACATTAGAAATGTTGCTAGATCTGTTTCAGAAGGCCAACTAATTTCTGTCACACTTCTTCAATGAGTTTGGGATAATTTCTACATGAACATGAACTTATTTATCTTCACAATTTTATTAAAATTTTCTAAATTTGGATTTGGCTCAACATAGGCATCAAAATAATGTCCTAACTACTAATTGAGACTCACCTCTTATTTGAGTCCATATTTCTCAATTTATAATATTGTATAACTATAGTTTTATACAATAGTGATACATCTATTACCATAAAAGAAAACAAATCTGTATAATTATACATAGTAAATAATCATACCATGCATTCAATAGATCATTGTAATATCTTATTAGATATGTACTATATAGACAAAGTTACCTTCTAGTTAGCTGAAAAAAGTTAAACCATTAAATGCAATATTCAATCTAAAATTTGAGATACTTATTTATTACACAACTAACTTTTGGTCTCTGTCTTCACTTCAATTCAACCTCTTTTCACTTTATTTTACAAAATTGTGAATTTTGTATATAAAATTAAATTTACCATTTTATAATAATGGTCCGGCAGTGGCTGAATAAATAACGGTAATATATTGACTAGGACCGGGATGTTCTTCGGTAGCGTATGGTGCGTCGGAGGAGATTGGACCATTCCGGATAAGTAAAGGTGGATCCGGTTTATATCTCAACAAATTCGCGTGGAATTCACTCGCCAATCTCTTGTTCCTCGAAGCTCCTGCCGGAGTTGGCTTCTCTTACACTAATCGCTCCTCCGATCTCTTCAATACCGGTGATAACCGTACCGGTAAATTGAAAATCAAAGTACAAATTCTTACGGTTAAGCTTAACCGGTTTCCAGTTATTGAAACTCTATTTCTTTTACTTGCAGCTAAAGATTCACTTCAGTTTCTTATTAAATGGCTTCACCGATTTCCGAGATACATCCACCGTGAAATCTACATTACCGGAGAAAGTTACGCCGGACATTACGTTCCTCAACTTGCTAGAGAAATCATGAATTACAACAAACGAACTAAGAATCCAATCAATCTCAAAGGAATCATGGTAATTGAAAACATTCGAAATCAAAATCCTCTGTTTCTCATTACCAAGTGTCGAATTTTGGCGTTTGAAACGGTTGCGTTTTGTTTTTCAGGTTGGAAACGCCGTGACGGATAATCACTATGATAATCTCGGAACAGTGTCGTATTGGTGGAGTCATGCAATGATCTCAGATCGGACTTATCATCAGTTGATAAACACTTGTGATTTTAGTCGTCAGAAGGAATCTGATGAATGTGAAACGCTTTATTCTTATGCAATGGAGCAAGAATTTGGTAACATTGATCAGTATAATATCTATGCTCCGCCGTGTAACAAGTCAAGTGACGGTGGTAGTGGTTACACTGGTTCTTCCGGTCGCCGGAGCATGCGACTTCCTCATCTTCCTCACTCCGTAAGACTATCTTAATATGAAACCAAAAGCCGGAACTATGATTGTTCATATAAATGAGTTTCCTTAGGTCTCAAGTAACATTTACGGAACGAAAACCTAACATCATTATCGATTTGGTTGTTTGAATTTTGTGGCTATTATGAGTAGGTTTTGAGGAAAATTTCGGGGTATGATCCGTGTACCGAGAGATATGCAGAGATTTATTATAACCGGCCTGATGTTCAGAAAGCTCTTCATGCCAATATCACTAAGATTCCATACAAATGGACAGCTTGCAGGTTCATACCTAAATTGAGATCATATTCCAATATTACCATTGAATGATAACTCGGTTTTG
Source organism: Lepidium africanum (assembly GCA_900406405.1). Classification (NCBI taxonomy): domain Eukaryota; kingdom Viridiplantae; phylum Streptophyta; class Magnoliopsida; order Brassicales; family Brassicaceae; genus Lepidium; species Lepidium africanum. The sequence continues at coordinate 35,275 of OVAX01000815.1, read as the reverse complement.
AATTGGAATTGGTTTCTTTGCTTTGCAGTGAGGTGCTAAACCGGAATTGGAACGATACAGATTCATCAGTTCTTCCTACATACAGAGAAATGATTGCTGGGGGAATCAGAGTTTGGGTTTTCAGGTCTGCAACTTCTGTTTTTTTTTTGGCAAAAACATTATATTGATATTGCAATTTTTGATATTCATTTTTTGGTTTGGGTTTCAGTGGTGACGTTGATTCAGTTGTACCAGTGACAGCTACTAGATATTCACTTGCAAGACTTAGTTTGAGTACCAAAATTCCTTGGTATCCTTGGTATATTAAGAAACAGGTATGTAAACCGAAACCCGGTTCGATTTTGTTTGGTTAATAGTCGGTTCGATTAAACCGAAATTGTGAATTTTAGGTGGGTGGATGGACTGAAGTGTACCAAGGACTAACGTTTGTGACTGTAAGAGGAGCAGGTCATGAGGTTCCATTGTTCAAGCCACGAGCTGCTTTTGAGCTTTTTAAGTATTTCTTGAGAGGCAAGCCACTTCCAAAGGCTTAAACCTAAATCCAATTCAAAGAGAGATTGTAACATTTGAAATCATGCCCAAGAAAAGAGAAAAATGTAAAGTTTGGGTTACGAGATTGGATTGAATTTAATCTAGTTTATTAGTTGTCTCAACAAGTATTTAATTATTAATTTCTCTTAAAATAATGTGATCAACCAAATTCCTTTTTGTTCTCTTACAATACTACAAGCCAAATTTGGGTATCAAACTAGTTTTGATTCCCAAAGAAAAACGACAAAACTCAATGAGTAGTTTCAGTTCACTGTTCTCATCTAATGTTGTCCTTATAATTGAATCAAAACTTTAAAGTTATACTAATTAAGAAATGGAAAAGCCTCATGTTGTGGTCATACCTTACCCAGCACAAGGTCATGTTCTTCCCCTAATGAGCTTTTCACGTTACCTTGTAACACAAGGAATCCAAATTACATTCATAAACACTGAGTTTAATCATGCTCGTATCATTGATTCTTTATCCAAACCCTTCAATGATGATTATGTTGAAGATGGGATTAAGCTTGTTTCGATCCCGGATGGGTTTGAAGACTCACCAGAAGAGAGGAACATTCCAGGGAGGTTGTCAGAATCAGTTTTGGGTTTTATGCCTAGCAAAGTAGAAGAACTGATTAAAAGGATGATCAAGACGACGATCATTAGCTGTGTTGTAGCGGATCAGAGCTTAGGATGGGCGATTGAAGTTGCGACTAAGTTTGGGATCAGACGAGCTGCGTTTTGTCCCGCTGCGGCTGCGTCTATGGTTCTTAGTTTTAGTATTCAGAAACTAATCGATAATGGTCTCATTGATTCTGATGGTAAGATCGACCTTTTCAATCCTGATTGGTAGTTGAGATACAAAATAGCTTTTATTTTATTATTAGTGGTGGAGCTGAACGAACTCAAGACCCAAACTCAATAGAAACGAGTTTAAATCTTGGTAGTAAAAGGAAATGAGGTTTAGAGATATGGGAAGTTTTCGATTCTAAAAAAGAAGACGAAGATTGCAGTAGGCCCGACCCAATAGTAATTGGTGCCTAAAGCAAAAAGAAATTTAATATCCATATGGAAGAACTTTATGAAAATATGATGCCCCTTTATATTAGTTTGACGCCTAAAGTAAGGGTTTTACTTGTTTTAGGTTAGGGCAGGTAGGGCAGGTACTGATTGAAATCAAGAGTAGTTAGCCCTATAGCCAAAAACAACTTATAATTGAGAATAGCTTAGTTCCATAGCGAATAAATTTTAGTTTTTCGTTACTCATTTTCTATTGTTAGTTTCTGCATTTAACATATATGACAATGGTTTCTAAACGTAGGGACATTGAAGGAAAATAAGAAGACAATTCAACTCTCTCCTGGGATGCCAAAGATGGAAACAGATAAGTTTGTATGGGTTTGTTTGAAGAACAAAGAATCTCAGAAAAACATATTCCAACTTATGCTTCAAAATAACAAGTCAATTGAGTCAATGGATTGGTTGTTGTGTAACTCTGTTTATGAACTTGAAACGGCAGCGTTTGGACTGAACCCAAACATATTACCAATTGGACCTATTGGTTGGGTTCATGGTCTGAAAGAGAGATCCACTTCATTAGGAAGCTTTTTACCTCAGGACAGAGATTGTCTTGATTGGTTGGACCAGCAGATTCCTGGTTCAGTGATTTATGTTGCTTTTGGGAGTTTTGGTGTTATGGGTAAAGCTCAGTTAGAAGAGTTAGCAATTGGTCTCGAGCTTACCACAAGGTAAGGAATTTGCATTTAACCGGGTTTGTGGTTCCGGTTTATTCAATTATCTAATAAATTATGTTATTGATTCAATAGGCCGGTTCTGTGTGTTACTGGTTCTGATGATCAACCACCAATAGAGTTCAGGTCGGACTGGATCAAAGTGGTGAAATGGGTTCCACAAAAAGAGGTCCTTTCAAATCGAGCCATTGGATGTTTTGTTAGCCATTGTGGATGGAATTCAACTTTGGAAGGAGCTCAAAATGGAATACCATTTTTATGTATCCCTTATTTTGCAGACCAGTTTATTAACAAAGCTTATATATGCGATGAGTGGAAGATTGGATTAGAATTTGAACAAAACGAACAAGGACTGGTTTCAAGATTAGAAGTGAAGAAGAAGATCGATGAAGTCATGAGAGATAATGGAGAGTACAAAAAGCAAGCTATGGAGATTAAAGAGATTGTGATAAAAAATGTTGCAAAGAATGGAATTTCTTATGAGAATCTTAACAAATTTGTAAGCTGGATCAAATCATGATTAATGTATTCAAATCAAGTTATGAACCAAAACATCCAACAACTTAGTATGGATAAAAAAATTAAACAGAGGATCTCTCTTTAGTATTTTCGAATAGAGGACAAAGAGTATATAAAGCACTTATTTTAACAATGATGATGGTAAATTATGGAGATACAGTAAGAAAAAAACTCAAAAAATATGAATCCATCATCACTTTGTTCTGCTCTCTCCGCCTACGGAATCTCCCCGTCGGCGAACCTTGAGGTTCTGTGATTCTTATCCTTAGTAACGGTTCCAGTAAGTTCTGCGTCTGAACTTGTTGTAATCTGGTAAGTCTTGGATTGGTCCAATGGCTGAGATTGCAATGTCCTGCACATATAACCAAAAGCATCGGTTTGATTATTCTTGAGGTTTGTACTAGTCTAAACCATGGAGGATTAACTTACCTTGTCATAGATGTATTTGTTGGCAACACGTTTAACTGTGCTTGCATCAACAGCATCGATCCTAGCAAAGAGTTCAGCGGTTGGGATTCTACGGCCATAGGTCAGAAGCTGCATAAAGCACAAGAAGCAAGACATCTTATAAGAATGATCTTAAGCTACTTCTTTAACGAGAGAAGACAAGTAAGCACCAGATATAAGGAAAGCTAAGGTTTGTTATTTTCAAACTATTCGCTTATACACTGTAGTTCTTATGAAGAGGCTTAGATGATTGACGACATACCTGACGACCAATATCTTCAGCAATTGGGCTAGTTCCATCCATGTGAAGTAACAACGATGATTTCAGCTACAAACACAAAAGGAGTTAGAAAGAAAAATAGTGAAGAGATTAAAAGCTTTAAATAGAACACATCAGCGTCTGAAAGAGTGACAAAAACAAGATGGGTATTTACCTGATTCCGTGCACGTGTCACATCAGCGTCTGAAACTCGGTAAGCCAGCTTGGTAACCTCGTACATAATGGCATATGATAAATCATCCAAGCAATCGGCCTGAAAAATGAACCTTACAATATGTTAAGAGAGTTACAATAAAGAGGCATTGATGAGATGAAACTGCTTTATCCAGAAATTCAACAACGAGATAACAACTAAAATAGCTATAGAGCTCTGAATTGACCTTAGCAACTGCATAAACGCCGAACAGTCCAGTATCCTTGTAGTTGGTGTTGAATGCCATTATGCTTTCTGCTATTTCATTAATGGCAACCCTCTGGGTCAGGTCAGATCTGCACATAGACATACAGAGTTACATCAACACATTGCAAGAACATAGATCCATGGCTGGAAATGTAAGCCAGAGAGCAAACTCACCCCATGTGTTTTCCTCCACCAACATTCTTGTTCCAAGATCCCAACATAGTTTGCATAACCATAAGAGCAACTGAATCTGGATCTGTCCATGATGCTCCCTCAAAGGCAACAGCAAATTGTGCAAGGGGTAGGTCATCATCAATCATTCGAACCTGACAAGAATTTCAAAGACTATCATATAACGAAAGAAGGAATATTGCGTACAAATTAAAAGAACAATCAATTATATAGGTTTTGTTTTACCTCAGAACCTGTAAAACTAGCAGGTTCTTTGGCAACAAGTTGGGAAGTAGTTGTCGGATCAGATGATAACTTGTTAAATAGCTTCTTCACTTGCTCAACAACTTCCTCATGCTTGACAGCTCCTGCAGCAGCAATCACCTGAAGATATTTTGGATGAACGAACATAAGAATTTCAACAAATTTAATAACTGATTGTAGGAAACGATAACAAGTAATACCATCCTGGAAGCTGTGTAGTGAGTCTTGATGTAATTCTGTAGATCTTCTCTGGTGATGGACTTGACATTCTGAGCAGGTCCCAAAATAGTTCTTCCAAGAGGTGTGTATTGGAATGCAGTGGCATGTAAATGGTCAAGAACCACTTCATCGGTTTGTCCCTCCACCTAATGCAAATCAAGTAACAACTACAGCTTAGGGTGTTTATCTATAACCGAGTGAAGAAACAGAAAAATCTACGGAACACATAAACCATTGTATTGAACGCTTTAACAATTCTTCACACAACAAGTGATTAAGCCAATAAGGTCTTAGAAAATGGACAGAAACTATATACCTCTTGCATTTCCCTCAGGATCACATCTCTTTCCCGGTTAATTCTCTGTTCCTCGAATTTGGAATTCTGTAAGATATCAGCCAATACATCCAAAGCCTGGTTCACATTCGAATCCATAACTTTCGCATAGTATGTAGTCTGTTCCCTCGATGTATACGCGTTCAAATGACCGCCAATATTCTCGATCTCTTCCTCTAACGCTCTCACTGTGCGTCTCTCAGTCCCTTTGAAAATCATATGCTCCAGAAAATGAGCAGTACCATTAGTCGTATCTGACTCGAACCGCGATCCAGCATCGATCCAGACTCCAACGGTGGCGGTTTTGGCCGAGAGATTAGACTCCGTGGCGACACGAAGACCATTTGGCAAGGTAGTGACACGAGTCTCCGGAGCTGATAAGATATGATTGTGGGAAGCAAGTACCGGATGTGGAGATGCGTATTTGAGAAATCTCTGATCCGGATTCTCGAGCTTCTTGATCTTACTTTTCACAAGCTCTGCGGCATGGTCGTAAGGCATAAGATGTGGCGGCGGAGGAGAAGGAGTCGCCGGAGATGTGGAAGCCGGCACCGAATCGATTGCTGAAAATGATGAGGAAGATCGTGTCACTTGATTTAGAGACAAACGCCTCTGAGATCGGCGAGCTAACGTAAGTAGATTCTTCATCGCCATTGCTGATGATGGCTTTTCTCTTCTCTTCTAGGGTTTGATTAAAAAGCCAAAAATGGCAGCGACGACGACTCGAGATGCGAACTAATAGCCAGTGGTTAAGCGATGATAATTGGACGACATTTTGTAACAAAACCAAAACGGTATCATTTTGTAGTAACTACTATAAGGCCTTTTTAGGCCCATTATTATAAGCCCAAATTATTATACCAAGAAATGATTTCATGTTATGAGCTACTAAGGCCGTATAAAACTTTTCGGCCCATGAGTAACATAACACCAAACGGTGTCGTTTTAAACGACTATAAGGTCGTATAAGCCCAGATAATAGAATTTTGGCCCATTAGTCCAGTACGGGTCGTGTTTTAGACCCGGATACGAAGGAAACCCTAATCAAAATTTGACTAAGGATATATATAGAGTTTGTTAATGGAGATTGAAAACCCTAGTCTTTGTGGAGAGACAGAGAGAGATTCAGCTGCGTTGGGCAAATCCCATACGAAGGTCATTGCATTCAATCTCTCGTTTATAACTTGAGCTATGGCGACTGGTAAAACTGTGAAAGATGTCTCGCCTCATGACTTCGTGAAGGCTTACGCTTCCCATCTCAAGCGATCTGGAAAGGTTTGTGAATCAGTTCACTTATTTTGTGTTTGAGTAAATATCGTCTAATTTCTATCTGTTTCTGCTGGGTTTTATGCGGATTTCATAACCCTTTTCTGGAATTTAATCAAATCTTGTCTCTACATTTGTTTGTTTTTCTTCGTTCATGGTTTCTTTTGATGGACTCTGTGTTCGTGTTACTATTTATTTTAACGGAAAACGAATGAGAAAATGTTATTTATGTTGGCGTTTCTCTTACACCCAAATACTTTGAATTGTTTATGTAGTAATGTCTTGTTCGCTTATGACATCTGTTGATTCTATTGAACTTTGTTTGCTTTGATTACAATAAGTGTAGTTCAAGTTTCAATGTTAGTAATTGTTTCTAGACATCTTTAGTGATTTCAGAATGTTGGGAACTCATTATGTAATTCCCTATTTTGTTTTTGTTGAATTGATTGAAACTGGCAATTACTGTATCTGAAGCTCAAGCTCCACTTTGATCAAGGATTGTGTTTTTATTTGAGACCCTAACATTATGACAATTGTTTGGTTCAGATCGAGCTTCCCACATGGACAGACATTGTGAAGACTGGTAAGTTGAAGGAGCTTGCCCCATATGACCCAGACTGGTACTACATCAGAGCTGGTAAGGCTCCATATCCTTAATCTTATTGTCATCAAGCTCCTTTTACTTTAGATCAGAGCTTATGAAGACTTTTTGCTGACAAAATGTCCTTGTATGTAGCATCTATGGCAAGGAAGGTTTACCTTAGGGGTGGTCTTGGTGTTGGTGCTTTCCGTAGAATCTACGGTGGAAGCAAGAGGAATGGCAGTCGCCCACCACACTTCTGCAAAAGCAGCGGTGGTATTGCCCGTCACATCCTCCAACAATTGGAGACAATGAACATTGTTGAGCTCGACACCAAAGGGTAAATATAACTAGTACTACTTGCTAAAAAACTTCTCTTGAGCATTGTTTCAACAATACTAATAGTAACACTCTTGTTTTGGTTTCAGAGGAAGAAGAATCACTTCCAGTGGCCAACGTGATTTGGACCAAGTTGCAGGCCGTATTGCAGTTGAACCTTGAAAAATCTGAAATGTTCTTTTTGTTCTACAACTTTTGAGGCCATTGTGGTACTTTTAGTGTTTATCTTTAAGAATTGTTATCATTTCTTGCTGAAGACTTCTATCATAATGTTCAGAAAATTTTAATTTTTTTGGTTGTGCGTTTTTGAACGTTTTGAATTTAATGTCTTCTTCCTTTCTAATGTTTCTGTGTCCTAAATCTCCTTAACCTATAGAACTAACAACAAAAAATATCTGCAAATAAAGAAATTACTACATACTTAAAGTGAATCATCTTAGAATTTGCTTGCTTCTTTTTTATACGTGGCAATTACATTAGACGAATATGAAACTTGCAAGCTGCAACTAAAATGGTTGCCTCAATGGAAAAAAAAGTGAGATTTTGATTTGGAAGAGATGTAATATGCACAAAAGAGCAAAACAATTCAAAAAATGGGCAAAAGGGTTTTTAGAGGTCTTGCTGGTACAAGATATCGCTCATGTAAGATCCAGTATCACTCAAAGACGATGTATTGTGTTGTGGTATGTTAAACTTGGGATCTCGAGGTATTGTTGGGTGCTTGTTCGATCTTTTGGGAATGAATGGTCGATCAAAGTATGGCATTGGTTGTGCCTTAGGGACCAATTCTTTTCTCAATCTTCGTATCTCGTCTTCTTCTGCTAGCTGATTAAACCATCAAAGTCTGTCAGTTTATCATTTTTGGTTAGTTAAGAAGCAAAGAAAGGTGTTTCTTATGTACTTGCCTTTATTTGTCGTTCTCTTTCTCTTTTGTATTGCTCTATTAGGTTTATCTTCTCAGCAACCTGGTTTCAATGAAACGATAATCATACTTCGAATAGATAAGGATAAGCTTAAAATATAGATAAGCAAACCAAGACTGCCTATGTAGATTCAAGTTCAGATCATAACGAAAAACTGAAACATGCATTTCTCTCAACTATGGAGAAGATTTGTTGCAAATTCTAACTTGGATGGTAATCAAATTCTCTTACCTGGTAATCAAATTCGGCACGTTCTACTGCTCGAATGTCAGAATGGAGCTTCAAGTCTATCGGTTGTGTGATATCTTTAACATGTGGTTTAACCAAAATCTGAAGACGGAGTGAAACGTTATAGTGTGTTTAACCAACCTTTTACAAATTTACTGGATCCTTATAATGTTAATTTCCTTGAGAGCACATTAAAATCTAACAATTCTATAAACGAGCTGATATGATACAATATTCATGAAGAGCAGAGAGTGCTAGCTCACCTCAGGTTCATCAGTTGTCCATGGAAGACCTTGAGCTATGGGAATTCTCATTTTTTCTTCCTCCATCGTCATCTCTTGTAGCTTCTTCGCAAACTCTTCTTCTTTCATTCGTCCCCGTTCCTGAGTAGACATACACCAACAATCAAGAGTCTATATCTATCCTATACGGAAAATGTTCTCTTAATTCTTATGCAGAGTTTATACCTCAGTTTTGAGTTTGAATGGCCTCAAAGAAGTGACTTTAATCTGCTTCTTCTTCGATCTTCTACTTCTCATTGATGCAGAAGAGTCCAAGCTCTGTTAAAATTAAGAGTAGAGATACACCAACAATCAAGAGTCTATATTTATTTATCCGGAAAATGTTCTCTTAATTTGTTCTGCAGAGTTTATACCTTAAATCTGAGTTTGAATGGCTTCTTTGTCTGCTTCTTCTTCGATCTTCTACTTCCCACTGAAGCAGATGAGTCCAAGCTCTGTTAAAATCAGAAAGTCCAACTATCAGTCTATCAGATACTTCATATATGAAAGCTAAACAATGACGTTATTCATTCAACATACATACATTTCTTCTGCTCCATCGGCCACCATTTGAGTTCAGACTTGAAACATTGTAAAATCACCAAATCAGACAAATTCGAAGTGTATATGCATAATAAAATACTGGAAGGATTTTTGAAAACGATTTTTACCATGTAATGTCCCATGATGAAGAAACTGAGGCATGAGGATGTTGTTCCAGTCCTAAATTCGTAGTTGTTAGGATCAAATCAGATGGAGAAAATGAAGAACTCCATGTGACCTGATCATTCTCAGTTTCTGAACACTTAAGCTGCTGTTTCAGACTCATTCCAGGCAATTCCCATTTCAAATGTTTCTTAATCTTATCTTCTGTTTGATTACCTTCGTGTTTATCACTTGCTTTCGAAAAAGGAAAGCAATTCAGCTTCTCAAATGCTTTAACGAGATGCATCACTTTACCATATTCTGGAAGACTCATTCGTGCTTCTTCTAATATCTTTTCTCTTCTTCTCTTCATTGAAGTAACCTCAGTTTCATCGGTTTCGATTTCATCTCCCTTCGATTCTCCAATTTCTGATTCCGATTCTCTTCGATTTTGGAAAAACTCTTCCTGTGAAGTCCGTAGAGTTTCATATGCAACACATACACATTTCATCATGTTCAAATTCGTCTTAGCTCCACACTTACAATCCACAGACGCTAAATCCTTATTCTCTTTTTTGGAATTCTTCTTCACCACCACGAATCTTCTCTCACTGATCCGATTCCGCGGTGAGAAAACCGCCACACTAGAAATGGAATTCGATTTCAGATTCTTCTGCATCGATTTGGCAGATTTAGCGAGTGAAGTCTCGTGTGAAACATTAGGATCAAAATTCTCCGAAAATCTTAAAATCTCGCGAGCCTTTGAAACAGGATCCATCTCTACAGTCTCAATTTTAGCATTCTTCGAATTCCTCGACTCCATGGAAGACACAAAACAGAGGAAATCCACAGTAATTAGGGTTTTGTTTCTTAAGAGTGAGCGTAGAGAAGAAGAGAAATTGAAATCAGAGGGCAAAATCTGATCGTTGCTATTTGTTAGGAAAGCTCGACGTGTAACGGCTACTCATTTACTGGATTTTCGTAATCACCACCTATTTATTGATTCATTTTGAAATAATAAAATCATGTGGGCTTGGGCCAATGAATTTAAGTTATAAACCTTTTAGACCCAAATTGTTTTCCACATCCTCTTTGAAAGAGATCACTTTTAATGGGCCCTTGTAAACCCAATATTATGATCTACGTTTATGAAATGACTTTACGTTATCCTATGTTTTTTTATTTTTATTTTAATCTAGCTTTACTCTATAATGGAATCGATAATGCTCGATTCATAGCCAAAATCCATATTCGAAAATTTCTCTTTTGTCTTTTCCTTCGCATCAGAGAGGAATCGAACTCTGGTGTCTAAGGAAAGCTAAAGTGGACACTGGACCATACATCATTGGCTAATATGTTTTTTTTTATCAACATTGAATCGACAAAATTCGATCTATAGCCTAAAATTCACCCCTAAAATCCATTTTTAAGTTACCACAATGTAACGGGTAAAAATCAAACTATGGTGTTAAGTCATTAGCTAGATCATCTTAACCACCAGACTGAGAGTAATTCGGCAGTTTATGTGTGTTATGCTTATATTTTATTTGCTTTAGTTAGATTATATGGCAAAAAAATAAAAATGATAGTGGAAACATTACATTTTTATTGACCATATCATGTTTTGTGGGTTGGTCTCTTCGCATATATAGTTTGGCAAAGTACACTTTAAATAAATAAAATTATATATTAACCAAATTTTTTTTCTTGCGTATATTAAATGACTACGACAAAAGTAATCGTACGAAATTTTAACGATTATTTTCAGAAAAATTTATTGATGTCGAAAAATGAAATTAGACTTTCCTTTTTTTTTGGTCAAAAAATTAAACTTTCCTAATCGTATAATTTTCTTCTTCTTTCACATCCATTTATCTCCATTTTGAGGCCCTGTATACACATAAACAGCTGTTAAGAAGTTGGCAAAAAAAAAAAAACAGCTGTTAAGAAAAGTATTCAAAAATATCACTAATTTCTCTATTTAAATGTCTATTTTCTTCTTATTTTTGTTATTATTTTGTGTGTAGGTGTTTTGAATTTGAAACAATTTTTTTTTATTGTTGTCAATCACAATTTTTTATTTATAATATTATCCAGAAAATCATTCTATTTTTATATTACAATTTTTTTGTCATGCTTTTTTTAATATCAAAACTACACCTGGACCGTTCTTAAATCATTGTTATGTATCGCATTTATCCTGTATCATACTCTATTCTAAATTCTTCTAAATTCATTGTCACCAATCATACCTAAATAGATTGACACATAATAAATGAAATCAAACTCAAGCCTACATATAACCAGGTGAAAAGGAGAATAAGCAAAAATACCAAAATTTTCTACAAAATTTAGAATCCAATAATAAAAATTTAGAGGAATTTTTAAAAAGAGAGGTGAAATTATTGAAATGGGCATGAAAGTCGGAAGAAAACTATAATTAGGCAATTCACCAAAACCCTAAACTCAAGGTCAAGTCACCAATCCCCAACACGGTTTTATCATTTGAATAATCCTAATTAAAATTTTTGATTCATTTATGATTTGAGATCTTATTATTATTAATTACGATTCTTTTTTTGGGCTGTGGTGTATAGTTGTTTATAGATCCACCAGCGAATTCTCTTTGAGGAAAAAAAATTAGCCTCGATTTTTCTTCCTCTTCTTCATTTCTCTCTTTTCTTAGCTCAAGGATTTGTCTTTGATCTGTGAGAATCGAATTTTGTAATATCTGTTTGTATAACGAATTCGAGGAATACCCATTTGGATTCTCGTTTTGAATTTGGTTAAATCAATCTAAAAAGTGTCGGCGGGAATCTCAAATTTGGATTTGTGTGTAAATCCAAATGCGAAGTAGAGCGACGTTTTGTCGAACATTGTTGGATTTGGGAGTTAATCAGAAAGTTAGATCGAAAATCGGGAATCAATCGGGATCGGAATCGAGGAATCTTGTGGGGAGGTGATGTTGTTTGGTTGGGGATTGGGTGGAATTAGGGTTTTATTTGATTCGATTGATCTGAATACTTTCGTGGGGCTGCACGATCAAGGATGCAGCTTCACATTTCGCCTAGCATGAGAAGCATTACGATATCGAGCAGCAATGAGTTTATTGATTTCATGAAGATCAAAGTCGCAGCTCGTCACATTTCTTACCGAACTCTCTTCCACACAATCTTAATCCTTGCTTTTTTGTTACCTTTTGTCTTCATCCTAACCGCTGTTGTTACCCTTGAAGGTGTTAACAAATGCTCCTCCATTGGTAAACCCTCTTTTCTCTCTGTGTGTGTGTGTATATACCTATTTGGCTTTGTTAATTGTGGCTAATTTGGTTCGGATCTCTACATTTTGTGTAGGATCGATCACCTAGTATTGTTAGTTGATCTAAGCATTGTCATAAGCATCTTGCTAAGTTGTTTAAACCGATTGTAATGTCAATGAAGTTTATGCAGTTTGAAATTTTCTTATTTGGTATCCATAGATGTTTCAATTGAGCTTCAATTCTATCGTAATATGAAGCTTGGAGCTCAGAATTTCATGTTAGTGGCAGTTTTGTAAAGTATTCTCGTTGTGTTATGTGAAGTTAAAGTTCAAGATTAGTATCAGTATTACTACATTAGAACCAAATGCAGACAAAGCGAGTCTTAGAGTTGCTCCTTTTTCGCATATAGTTCATCTTCTTAGCTTTGAAACTTAAATCCCTTGTTAGGCATCTTCCTAATTATGTTCATGTGATGAGCTCATTAAAAGTTCTTGCCTTGTATTGCTTTCTTTTGTTTTGCTTCAGATTGTTTAGGGAGGCGGTTAGGACCACGTCTTCTTGGTAGAATAGATGATTCAGAGGTAAGTGATTGCTTCTTTTCAGATTTAAAACTTTACAATCTATATCTCTATGTGTCATTATGATAAGTTGTTGTTTCTTTACCCTTGTCTCATGTTCTGTCCCTGCAGAGGCTAGTTAGAGATTTTTACAATATTTTAAATGAAGTAAGCACTCAAGAAATTCCAGATGATCTAAAGCTTCCAGATTCTTTTAGTCAACTTGTTTCGGGTATGAAGAACAACCATTATGATGCAAAAACATTTGCACTCGTGCTTCGAGCTATGGTATATTCACTAATATTCAATTAAATGTTAAATTGTAGATTTATCTGAATGTACATTTGATTTGATTACTCCATTTGAACAGGTAGAGAAGTTTGAAAGGGATATAAGGGAATCCAAATTTGCGGAACTTATGAACAAACACTTTGCAGCAAGTTCAATTCCAAAAGGAATTCATTGTCTCTCTTTAAGATTAACCGATGAATATTCCTCCAATGCTCATGCCCGGAGACAGCTGCCTTCCCCGGAGCTTCTCCCTGTTCTCTCAGACAATGCTTACCACCATTTTGTTCTAGCTACAGACAATATCTTGGCTGCATCGGTTGTGGTCTCATCCGCTGTTCAGTCATCTTCAAAACCCGAGAAAATTGTCTTCCATGTTATCACAGACAAGAAAACGTATGCGGGCATGCATTCTTGGTTTGCTCTTAATTCTGTTGCTCCTGCGATTGTTGAAGTCAAAAGTGTTCATCAGTTTGACTGGTTAACTAGAGAGAATGTTCCTGTTCTCGAAGCTGTGGAAAGCCATAACAGTATCAGAAATTATTACCATGGGAATCATATCGCTGGTGCAAACCTCAGTGAAACAACTCCCCGAACATTTGCTTCAAAATTGCAATCAAGAAGTCCCAAATACATATCTTTGCTCAACCATCTTAGAATATATCTACCAGAGGTAACAAAAATACTGCCCTTTAAATTCAAAATTTTGGATTTAGAATCTGAATGTAATGCTTGTTTGTTTTGTCTCTTTTTGACAGCTTTTTCCGAGCTTAGACAAGGTAGTGTTCTTAGATGATGATATAGTGATCCAGCGAGATTTATCTCCACTTTGGGATATTGACCTTAACGGGAAGGTTAACGGAGCTGTGGAGACATGTCGAGGAGAAGACGAATGGGTTATGTCAAAACGTCTTAGGAACTACTTCAATTTCTCTCACCCTCTCATTGCGAAGTATTTGGATCCTGAAGAATGTGCTTGGGCTTACGGAATGAATATCTTTGATCTACGGACTTGGAGGAAGACAAAAATCAGGGAAACTTACCATTCCTGGCTTAAAGAGGTAAGATATCAGAGAAGCCTGCAATGTTTTTAAGTTTTGTAATGACAAATTCTTGATTTTGCTTTCTGTTTTTGGTTTGATGTGCAGAATCTGAAGTCAAATCTAACAATGTGGAAACTTGGGACATTGCCTCCAGCTCTAATAGCATTTAAAGGTCATGTTCAGCCAATAGATTCATCTTGGCATATGCTTGGATTAGGTTATCAGAGCAAGAGCAACTTAGAAAGCGTGGAGAAAGCTGCAGTGATTCACTACAATGGCCAATCGAAGCCATGGCTCGACATAGGTTTCGAGCATCTCAGACCATACTGGACAAAATATGTTAACTACTCCAGTGATTTCATTAAGAATTGTCATATCATGGAATAGCCAACAGAAAGCTTTGAGATAATCTTGAAGCAGACTGGAGATTTAGCGGGTTCTGCAGATTTATACGGATTTTAGCTGGATAATGATAACCAGTTGCAGGAGAAAGATAAAGAGATAGATACAGATTCATTCTTCTGTAAAAATAGAAGGTACCCATTTTGAGATTCTTTTCGAAACTGAAGTAAAAATTTCAATACTTGGATCTGTTATAAGATCGGGAAAGGTTTCTGAACATTCAGAAGAACTTGGATTATGGTTATGATCAGACCAGTCTAAGGATCAACAACAACAAGACCACACTGTTGCATTTGCTCCGCTTGTACTCTTTGTTTTTTATTTATATTTTTTTGTTTCATAAGTTTTGACAGTTATATTCCACATTATTTTTGTTTTACTATTTAATTTCATTAGTTTTTAGGGATTTTATATGGACTTTGTTGCTTTGTTAAGGTCCCTGTTGCTTATCTTCTGTCCTCACATCCCTCTCTATTTGATGTTATTCTTTAGATAAGATGCTATTATTAGTCCTATCTAACTAAACATGACTTTATCACATATACAGATTATAGAGGTAAATAGTAAATACCACATATTCATATTTTCATATTTTAAATGTCTTGTCCAAGAATCTTACAGGTAGAAAATGGTAATCACGTTTAATTGTATGATTATAGAGATGACTTGAAATTATTTTTGTTAAACTTTGCAATTATTTGTAAACTTGATGATTAATTAATGATTATTAATGGATAGATGAAAAAATTATTGTATTCAACAATTCCATTGACATTCAACAAAAAAAAATTCTTCGGTCTCGATCCATGGTCTAAACTCATCCTTAAATTCTCATATTAATAACCACATATATTAGGTAGATTCGAATGAACATTTAACCATTTGATAGAGAAGAGTTCATCAAAAATTATTGTATTTGAATGGTAGATGTTAAAATTTTTTTAAATGCTATATATATACATAATAAAGAAAGGTAATTTAATTTTGATCCAAGAAAAAAGAGAAAAGCCGAGTTGCTCTCAGTCTGATGGTTAGAATGATCCAGTTAATGACTTGGCACCAAGTTCGATTCCTACCCGCTGTATTATGATAACTTAAAAAAGGGATTTTATGAGTGACTTAGGCTATGAATCAGGTCTTGTCAATCTGACAAAGAAAAGAGAAAAAAGAGAAAGAATGGTAATCTTCTGCATACTTTGTTGAATAGTTTGTCCCAAAGTTTCTTCTTTTTAACATGCAACTGAAAAAGAAAACCAATAAAATTGTGCAAATAAATTGTGCATATAATTCAAGAATTTCTAGAAACAAGAAAAATAAAAAACAATAAAATAAACATCTGAATTGAGTAGTGCGTTCTTTCCAAGTAAATTCAATATTCATCAAGTTGTCAAATTTTACAAACAGAATAAGGATCGGCTCGTTTGTTTGTGCTTTGATAGAAAAGAGAGAGAGAAAGAGAAGAAGAAGAAGAGAAAGATGGGCATTTTCATAGGCGCATAGATGGGAAGTATATTAGACAAATATGGAAGCTTTGACCGCCATTGATTCTTCTCTTCACTCACAACGAGATCTCTTGATCTCTTCCATTTCTCTCTCCTTTCTCATGCGTCTTCTTCATTTCATCGGCTCAAATCAGTCACAGAGCCAAGTAAGATTATCACCAATTTTAAGGGTTTTCTTTTTCCAAATCTAGATTCCCCTTTTGGGAGATTTCTGGTTTTTGTTCATTTAATTAGATCCTTCATTTCTTGATCTCTAAATCTTCTGGTTATTTCTGTTGTGCATGCGAATTCATTTATAATCAGATTCTGTTTTAATCTTCAGGTTTCTTGTTCATCATTTTCATAATTAATGAAGAAGAATTTGTTACTTTTTTGATTCATTGCAGATTGAATAAAGAGCAAAGAAGGTCCTGTGGAATTTGATATACATAGAGAAGATTGTCAAAGTATTGTGGTGTCTTTTAGAGTTTTTCTGTGATTTGTGGAAAGTTTTCTGGATTTGTTTGTGGGTTGGTTGGTCCTTGGATAGATGGCAGAAGTCCATAATCAACTACAGATTAAGTTTCGGTTAACCGATGGTTCAGATATTGGTCCTAAAGCATTCCCTGATGCTACAACTGTCTCTGCATTGAAGGAAACTGTAATTTCTGAATGGCCAAGAGGTTAGTTTTTATGCTTGCTTACTACTTTATAGCTTGTATTTCTGAAATGGCCTTGGAACAATGGTTTTGTTGATCACTTATGAGAAGCATATCCCAATAGTAGATCAATTCGCAGAATGTTACTCATCATGCATGGAGTTGTATTTGTTCTTGTGATTGATTTGTTAGAGAACATAATCACTGGTTCTTCTGAATTTACGAATAGGATATTGGAAAAAGATTCATATTCTTATTGTTTTCTGGCACAAGTTCATAATGCAAGTTTTGCTTACCTGTGTGTAGACTCAAGTATCTATGAGCCTAATATGAGTCTTTGTTTAACAGTTTGTGCTGATTACATTTCATTTGTTCTGGTTCTGTTTGATTCGAGCTAGAAAAGGAGAATGGACCTAGGACAGTAAAAGAGGTGAAGCTGATAAGTGCAGGGAAGGTTTTAGAGAACAACAAGACAGTTAAAGACTACCGAAGCCCTGTCTCTAATCTCGTAGGTGCTGTCACTACAATGCACGTTATCATCCAACCTCCAGTTACTGAGAAAGGTGAAACTTTCATTTTAGATTCTTAGCTTTTAAATGCTCAAAGAGAACACATCCGCTATGTAAGCACCAAGATCTGTTCTCGACTTGACAGAAAGGTGTTGTTTGTTTTACTATGTTTGAAACAGAAAAGAAGCCAAAAGGTGACCCGAAGATGAACAAATGCGTCTGTTCAATCATGTAAGAGAGTAGTAAATCTAAAGAGGGAGTCGGATTATCTGGTTCTTAAGTTTGGTCCCTGATGTGGCTGGTATAGATTGTTTACTGATACAGATACAGATAAGTGTTGAACCATTTGTTTTTCTTAAAAATATAAATCAAAGTTCTTCTTTAGCTTGTTGCACGAATGTAATAGAGATATAGATTGTTTTCTTTTCACTTTTAGAAGAAAGCACAAATCATCAGCAACTTTTTTTCTAATCACATGATGTATTCGCAATTTAGCTAAGCAATACATCCTTTGTGTACAATGTTACTTCTTTGTGAGATATCTTTGACAAAATCGTTTAGATATACTTTAGACTATTACAGAAGAATCTTTGTCCTGTTTCATCTTCGTTTTCTACCGGATACTGTCTTTTTCACAGCACCAACAGAGACTAAGAACTGATCAAGAGAAGAGAGTGTTCTCATATCATCTGGAGGAAAATAGCTTGCAGCTTTTCCCATTAGTGAAGTGAAGAGAAGAGAGAGTGAAGGACGAGTTACATATCTGTCCCCTAGAAGATCATCGAGGAATCCAAACGCAGCTAAAAACTCTGATCTTCCTGCGTTTATCGGAGCTTCGAAATGAGCTGGGATTATCCTTTTGAATCTCCAGTCTTGAGCTATTTCATCGATCCAATCTTTAACCTGAATCAGAAGTGATGATCAGATCAAAACAAACTCTTTTGGGCCAGAAAGATAATAAACGAATGATGCAGGAATAATAAACCTTCTCAGGGACTTTGCTAAAAACCAAAGTCTTTACAATAGGAGAAACAATCAGCTTCTGTGACATTTGTGCAAAGCTTGCGTTTGGTTCCAAGAGATTCGAGGGACCAAGAAATAGGATTTGCAAAACCATTCTTTCCCATCCTGCAAGTTTTAAAACAAAGACAGATTTGAGAACTTCTGGTTCACTGAAAACAGAGGAATATTTGATGCAAAGTAGTGCCTGACCTTTTTGGCGGGTCTTAGGAGTATCAACCACAGGGTCATTGGGTACGTCTTTTCCTTTGCTAAGTATCTTCACAGCTAGTCCATTTTTAGCAGAGGCCAACAAAGATTCGTTGCTGATACTTGAAGGCGGTTTTCGAGGGACGAAGATTACAGCATCAGTGACTAAAAGGGTTCTTGACCGTTTATGGTAGAACGCTACTTCGACATATGGTCCAATCCCTACACAAGCCATCAAAATATGACTTCTCAATCTCTCAACCAAAGCAGATACTGAAATACTTAAGTAACATACCAACTTCTGGAGAGCTTAAGACTTTCTGCTCGATCTCTTCAGCCCATGGTGTAGATAAGTCTCCATCTTTAATGATTTTGGCTCCAAATATACCGAAAAACTCGAGAGGTAAGTTCAATGGCCAGCTCCATTGTCTTGGTGCTACCCACACTTGAGCCTTAGGAAACTTTCTAGAAAATGGTCCGACAAAAATCTTGTGTTCATAAGCAAATGTTGGCAGGACAATGTACTCAACTGGAGCTCCCAACTCCTTAATAAGCTACCAAAAATAAGCACAAAACCCAATAGTGTTCAATCATCTGCATGATACTTAGTTATTTCTGGAGATAGTGATCACACTGAACAAAATCTCAAAAGAAATGGAACCTGAATACATTCTTTGGTGGGAGCAATAGGAGCATGAACCCATAAACCTCCAGATTTTAGTTTGATAACAGTCATTCGTATATTCGTTGATACACTACTAAAGCCTAACGCTTGTTCTTGTTCAAACATCCATATACAACCTTTAACTGCCTGCAAACAAATAAGGTTGAAATTGGGCATAATTGACTGGTGATTATGAAATTGAAGAAGATTAATTAAGCGATCACTATGAAGATTGAGAGATGAAGAAAAGCTAAACCTCTGTTCTGATGGTGCGCCGATTAAGAAAAGGACCAAGAGGAAAAGGGAAACCAGTGAAGTTAATATAAAACCGTTTGCTTTTATCTCCATCTACATCATCTGTAACAACAGTCTTACTCGTTGAAGAAGCAGAAACCATAACCGAACCGTTAATTTCCCGCTTTAGAGACTTTGGTCGAGCTAAATTCAATGACCCACATAGAAAGTTGGTGTTTTTCTCCAATGGAAATCTGGGTTTTGGAAGAAATGAAGAATGCTTCGGGAGATGAACGGCCATGGTAGCTGCCGCCATTTTCTTCTTGGCTTCGCAATTCGATGTTCAGCTAAGTCTACAATAGAGAACTAGAAGCTGATATATGGACACGTGGATGGGTCTACATTTTGATGTTTTTTCCTACGTGGATTATATTGTGTGGACATATAATCTTGAATATTTTGAGGTTGTAAAAAGAAAATTGATTGTTTGATCTCCTTAGGAAGTGTTCTAGTTGCTGGTTCCGGAGATTCTTGTCTTCCGGTTTATGTTACACCGATTTTTGTAATTTTCCTATGTATCGTTGCGATTGGTGAATAATGGAAATCTTCGGTGAAGAAAAAAGAAAATGGATTAGAACAAATCAATCAAATATTTTGGCCGAAATTTTAGAGAAAAAAATTGTTTTTAAATTTTGTTAAAAAAAGAACGTTAGAAACTCTGTCAAAGCATTTAGCATTTTTTTTATCAATAATTAAAAATTACTTAAACATTTGAAATTTCATAAAAAGTTCGTATAATTAATTTAACTTAGATAAAATATAACTATTTCTATTTCAAAATATAATTTTTTTTTCTTAAAAATATGCAAATTATTAGAGAAGTTTTAAAAAATACCCTTTATTTTGAAAAGAGACATGTCAAAAATGACATTTATGAAATTCCTCCAATTTATTAATTAACTTAAATTTATATCAATAAAATTAAATTATATTTTAAATTAACAAAATTCCACCAATTATACAAAGGACTGCAGAATATTAATAGTAGCAAATAAAATGCATTTGATTTTGTACAAGATTATGTAAAGTACCTTATAATATAACATACTTTTTTTCTTCTTCAAAAATCCATATAAAATGAAAGTACAGTATAAACAAAATTAAACAGATTTAGAACGGATCACGAAACCTAATTTAGTTTACGTACTACGTACTAACTACAATAAGTTATATAAAACTCATACAAGTACCTATAACTTTTACTTTTACAAGCATCAAACAAATATATAATTGTTTATATTTTTATTTATTTGAATTTAAAATTTTTAGCAGTTGGATTTGTTAAAGTTACCGTTTGATTAGTAATTTAGTACAAATCAAAGTAGTTCACGCTTATCTTGTACTTTTCCTCAACCTCGAGATTTATTGAATTAACAAAGCTTATAGTTCGTAAGTTAGTCCAAGAAACTACGGATCTCGAGAGATCTTTATCCAGAAAACAAGTAATTTATGTTTAACATTACACGACTCTAACTTAAGATAAATCTCATCACAGTTAACAAGATAATCATCTTCTATTTTCTACAGAGACTAAGAGATCAATGGCCAGATTTGCAGTGTTGCTTGTGGTGGTGGTGTTGGCTTTTCTGGCTATGAATCCGGTGGTGGCGGAGAAGAGATGGACGGTGGGTGATAAAATGTTTTGGAATCCTAATGTTAACTATACCATTTGGGCTCAAGGCAAACATTTCTACCTCGATGATTGGCTTTGTATGCTCTCTCTAACTCTCTCTTGACATTGATACTTGTCACACACTCTTTGGTTCATTACAATAATGTTTTAGATCTTGGTGAAGTCTAAAGTGAATTAGGCTCTGGTTCTGTACTAAATCTTATCACTAAGATCAATGTTATTATCCCCTGCAAATCATGAATCTTGTTGACTTGTATAGTATGTTTCCCTTTCTATGATCATTGCCTCTATATTTAGTATTAGAGATAGTGAGTTGCGACTTCCATCTCAAAACAAATTGAAAATAAGTGGAGTTACCCACATATTTCGAATGTGGTATATTCTAATAGATTCCCTCGAGATGTGGGTGAGAAAAATGTTTGAACTCAACATCTCGACAATACCACTAGACGAGTCCACATAAGTGAGAAATTGTTTTTATGAGAAAAAATCTAGGCTCAGATACCATATTAGAAGTTATAGACTTCCAACTCAAAACTTATTGAAAATGAGTAGAGTGGTCCATAAACTGTATATATTAGTAGGAAAATCTCCACATTTCCAATGTGACATATTATAATATTTAGTTTTCTGTTTGTCTCCACAGATTTTGTGTACGACAGATACCAATACGACGTTATAGAAGTGAACAAGACAAACTACATAACCTGCAACTCCCAAAATCCGATAGCTAATTATAGTCGTGGAGCTGGAAGAGACGTAGTTCATCTCAATGAGACCAGACATTACTATCTCATTAGTGGTAAAGGTGGTGGATGTTTTGCCGGTATGAAACTTAATGTTTTAGTTGAGAAACGACCTCCTCCACCAGTTGCAGCACCTATTAAGAACACTGCAACATCAACCTTGAACACAGCCTCTGGTTTTGGTCACCAGTTTGTTGTTCTAGTAGCTGTTTTTGCAGCAATCTGGACAATATCAGACGCTGTACTCAGGTTTTGATTGATTGTTCGATTCGATTCTTTATCTTTGCAAAGTGAAGATCATTTGTCGTTTTAGTCGTACTTTTGTTTTATGTTGGTTTCTTTGATCTTAAGCCATTGTTACTCTCTATGTGTTGTTGAAGAGAGTGTTCATGGTTTTGCTTTTGTTTGGTTGACTTAGGGAAAATAATTGTTGCACAACAAGTGTAACTTCATCTATTTGAATTAACAATCTTCTACACTTTGTTGGGCTTGGATTGATTCTTCTGTTTGGGCCTAGGTCTACATCTATATAGCTATCTGATTGTTGGCTGTAAATACAGATGCATTGAACCTAAGGTACTGATGTTATAGAGTTTGAACTTATGTATTATCCAGAATGATTAAGACTTTGAAGTCTTTTGTCTTTGTCGAAAACAAAATCTTACTAATTGCTAGAAAACCACAAATTATTGTTTCGGT
This sequence comes from Lepidium africanum, assembly GCA_900406405.1. NCBI lineage: Eukaryota > Viridiplantae > Streptophyta > Magnoliopsida > Brassicales > Brassicaceae > Lepidium > Lepidium africanum. The sequence goes on along the minus strand of OVAX01000815.1, from coordinate 12,654 downwards.
GATTGAGATTTCTGAATTCAATCTATGAAAATGAAATGTTAGGACATGTCACTTGTTTAATTAGTTGCTCAAATTTCCCGTTGTTACAAGTCATTTGACTTGACTTACTTATGAATTAATGGTTGAGATTCCACGTACATATTTTAAATTTACTTACTTCTACACAAATTCAACTCATAAACCTAATAAAATCTAATAAACTCATAAATCCTTCAATATTCGATAGGCTTGAAATCGAGATAGCGACATACTGTGCACTGCCATGAATATATTGATTACCCTGAAGATTGGCCGGCTTTTATTTTTTTTATTAAAGACTTCACCAAATTGAAAAGTAGATTCCGTTAATTTTTTCTTCATCTTATTCTTTATTTGTTGAATTATCGAGTAAATTTTCTTACCCATTTCATCCGAGAAAATGTTCATGTTTTTTCCCATGTAAACATTTTTTTACTTGAATGGAATTCTAATTAATGAATTTAGGAGTTGATAAGAAAAAAACCTAATACAACAACGTTTAGAATTTACGTTTTCTACAATACGTTGTATCCACAACAATTGAATGTGGAATGAGAAACTAATTCACAACTATATTGGAGGTTAATTAACTAAATTGGAACATTGCACATTAATACTTCAATAATTGATGTTCGTCATGTTGATGATGTAATAAGTAGTAGCAAGTTGGTCGCATTGTCACATGACATGAAAGACAAAAAGGATGTTTGGGAACACGTTTGGTTATCCTCTCAACGACAATCATTTCTCCATCTTCAAGTCGTCTTATGCATTTTACAATACTCCACTTGTTTTATTATTTTATTTTTTCTGTCTTTTTATTATTTCCACATAATTGAAACAAGCCATTGATGATAGTTTTAACTCTTGGTGTTTATGCGATAATTAACAATGAGCAACATTTAATGAAAAGACAAAGATATACTCCCACTGTTTTTTTATACTTGATGTTTTAGACATTTCACACATATTAAGGAATAATTAATTGTTTTATTTTTTCTAAACATAATATAGTTTATCACAAATTCCAAAATATTTTAACCAATCACAAATCAATCTGCAGAATTTAAAGAGTCAAAAATATCAAAAGTGCAATAAATTTTGCATAGAATTTTTAAAACATCAACTAAAAAAACAAAGTTTTTTTCTAAAACATCAATTTAATAAAGAACAGAGGAAGTAATTACAATTGAACTATTTTTGATTCTTACTAACTCTCTTACCTGTAGGTCTAATTAGTATATTTATGTATTTGATGGTCTTCTCTCTATTTTTTAAAAATTATATTTATCATCGGGATACATTAATGCTCAAGAATTTCTTTTTCCTTTTACATTCTCTTTGAATCATACAAAGCTTGATTCAGTAACTATATCTCCTGATATTAGTTTAGATTTTCAGATTGAGTTTCCATATTTTTCCGACTCTCGAGCTGTTCGAGCTTTCCCAAAATTTAGACTCATTTTTGCTGGATTCACATTCTTCGGATAAACTTAGCTATGAACCTTGAGTTCGGTTAGACCCATCACTAACACTTAACAAACAAGCATATTTTTCTTTAAACTATGTTAGTAATACACTTAAACCTTGATTAGGGTTTCACATAATCATCTTTGAAATTGAACAGTGGACACCATGATGACTAGTCGCTACTAAAACCCTAGATTTTTATTTCCAAAATTATAATATCGTCAAATAGATAACGAGAAAACAAATTTTAAAAAACCAGCTAGCTTGAGTATTTTAGTTTGTTGACTAAAGCTGGCAGTTTAAATTGTAAATCTAGTTCATCACATCGAAAATGACATGATTTTAAATTAACATGACCACGAGATTTGATCATTTGAAGATGTTTAATTTTATAGTTCAAACTTCAAACCCATTAAAGAATTCACTTTCATCAAATTTTAAATGAATCATCGTGTGGTTATCGGATTTTCGACTATCTAAAGAGCCTAAATTAATTAGATAATAGCTTGACCTTTATTTAGAAGTCAACTACACATCCCGACAAAACAAACAGCTCTTCAAGGTTTTTTTTAGTCATAAATTTTTAGTTCAAAACCTATTAACTATTTCATACTTTTATTAAAACATTTTAAAATTATTTTTGGTAATCACAATTCTTATTGACCCTTCTTGAGTTTAACTATGTAGACGTCTTAGTCATATGAATTCCGTAATGCAGTTTACCAAGAAATGTCAAACCTTCATTTAGCTTTGTTTTTGTCGACTTAACACTCTTGTGAAACAGAATTTACAAGGATGCAATAAAATATACTTTTAATATTACAAGCGAGAAAATCAGTTTTATGATTTAAAAACCTATGAATCGTGCATAGTTTTATAAGTATGGGAATAAGCTCGATCACTCATCAAAATTGCCATCATTTACAAGACATTTGGATAATCGGTGACCACCGGTACCGCTACTTTTGTTAGTTAGAGAAATATAAGACTTAACAGCGTCCAGACTTCAACTTCAGAATGCAACATTGAAAGACTTTTTCTTATTCTTCGAATTTCCATGCATGCCTCCTATATTTTGATATGGGAAACAATATCATCCTATATCAGAGTAAAGATCTGATATTCTCTATCAACCATCTGTTAAATTTTAAATTTAATTTAAGGAATATGTACAATTTACTTAAATTACTTAATTGCTTTGTTTTAATCCTTAATATTAGGGGATTGAATTAAGAAACTGGAACTGATAATTTTGTTTTTTGTATTTAATGAAGTATCTATAAGCTGTCGTTAGGTGTCATATCTATTAACAAATAATGCTAATTGCAAAAATAAATGACACTAAATTAGTTTATGTTGATACCCTTAATAACTCTTTAACACTTTGAAGAACATGCAACGCAGACACTTGTTCTGTGTTATTTCAACAAAACCCAAAACATAATAATTTAATAAATCCAAATCGTTGCACGAATATTCCCCAAATTACGTTATAATTCATTATGTCATTTTATATATCAAAGAGATTTGGATATGTATAACTAATCACCAATACTGCATTTTGATTTTGAGTCTTATGACTTTTTGATTTTGGTTTAGTCAGTAGAAAAAATGGTGTAAAATATAGTATCAATGAATTGACCAAAGTAGTGGGGCAATATCGAAGTTATATCTTAATAATTAGAGCCTAATAATCATCCAATAATCAAATGGATCCTTTTTAGATTTCTTGTATCCAAATAATATCCCAATCTTAATGGAGAGATATCTAATTGTTTTTGTAATAATATACATACAAAATAAATAACAAAGAAGTAATAAAAATCTGTTTAATTAGGAACTAAAGAGTAACTCTAATCTAGTATTTTATAAAAAGAGGTTGGCTCTACTTTTGCTTAAGAGTTTAAAGTATTAGATAGTTTGATATACATATAGGTTGACAAAGAAAAGTTTGCTATACATCAATTATCATTGTTTTCCCTTATCAATAGGTTATTAAATGAACTAAGCTAACATCGTCAAAAATACTCAATTCATAACTCAAATATACTCCTTAAAACATTAAACAATATTACGTAAAGATTATTTGATTTCCTAAAATCTAATTTGATAGAGAAGATATTTGATTTTAACCATTTGAGGAAGGACATTTCCAAAAAATCAAAATTTTAGAAAGGTTGAATTTTTTTTTGTGGTGGAGAAAATGGCATAGTGATTTTTTTTTGTCGGCCAATATAGGCAATTGAAGATTATGTTCTAAAATAAAATAAAAATGTAGTAATAAGAAATGCAAGTTGGTACTTTATGTGTTTGGCTCATAAAGGAATAAGACGTATGATTATTGGCTATTCCATATTTCACATTTAATTTCCACCTGTAATATAGTGACCGTTATTGATCAGAAATACAACTGTGTTCAAAGCAAATAAAAGAAGTAATTTTTACATAATTTTCTCCAAATTTTTTGATAAAGTTGACATCTAGAAGATTTAACATATTTCAACAATATTTTCAGAGATTAACATATTTCAATAAAATTTCAACAAAATACAGTGACAAATTATAGTTGTGTATTCTTCTAAACTAAACTCCAAATGTAAGAAATAGCCACTTGGTGCCACTATGTAATCTAAGACTTGTGTAACACATATAGATTCATTTAATCTAAAAAGTGTATTTTGTTTCAACTCGTAATTTGGAGTGATTGCTTTGTAGTGCCGGTCTTCTGAGGCAAACTTTCGATAAAAAACACAAGCTTCTATGATCAACAACAATACATTATAATTTTAAATATTATAGAGTTATATCCATATAAGAAAAAACTAAAGATATATACACATATACATGTGTATATGTATCAAGTGAATAATTTTCTGTATTTTTTTTTTCTACCGGAAGTGATTCAAACTCAGGTACTATCATAAATTCGGTAATATATAGGACTAATAGAGCCAGTAAATTTTGTTAAATATTACACACAATATGGTGAGAAAGGTTCGAACTCAAAAAGTATATTATCGTTTTCTCTACAAGACACTAAAAACGTGTTGGTAATGTTTTGTATATTATCTTTGAAGGAATTTATTACATAAAGTTCCTCAGACAGTTAACTTTTAACTTTTGAATAAGAAAAAGTCTATACAAAAATTTACAATTGTATATATTTATACATAAGTGCAAATAGGATATCAGATGAACTTACAAGTTAAACACTATTCATTTGGTTAACCAATTAATCAACCTGTTAAACAAAATATTAAATTAATCAAAAAAATACAAGTTGAGTTATTTTTCCATAAGACTTAATAAAAAAGGCTAAATGTGAAATTCAGAAGAGAAAGATTGGACCACAATAAATAAGTAATTATTATGAATATTAATAAAGAAATTCCATGTTTAGCCCGTAGACTTTCGAAAATACCTATGTCAAGGCTGCACGAAACCGATCTAATGAAAATCAGACATTGAAACAGAAGACCTTTGTCTCTTTGGTCCTCTCTATAAATATACAGACACACAATAACAACCATATCTAGAGAGATCTATAAGGAGATTAAGATTACAAGTTTGTAAATTAATATAATCAGAAATGGTGGTAGGAGACGATGTATCTTCAATGAGTTCTACGACTTTAGTGGCTCCAACAAGACCAACGATTACAGTTCCTCAAAGATCTCCGGCGGTTGAAACGGCGGCGTATTTCTTTGGTGGTGGTGATGGACTTAGTTTAAGTCCTGGTCCACTCTCTTTTGTCTCTTCTTTGTTTGTTGATAACTTTCCTGATGTCTTGACGCCGGATAATCAAAGGACGACATCGTTTTCTCAGCTTCTTGCCGGAGCTATGTCGGTATCTCCCGGGAGCGGTGGTGGACGTTCAACGGCCGGGATGTTAGCCGGGGGAGGTTCGATGTTTACTATTCCTTCTGGTTTAAGTCCTTCAAGTCTTCTTACTTCTCCTATGTTTTTTCCTCCTCAGGTAATTAATTCTTAATTTATATCCTTAATTACTAGTTAAAGGCTTAATTTAACCGGTTTTCGTTTTGCTAAATTAACTTTGTTAAACCAAAACCTGTCTTAACTAGTTTTGTTGAGTTTATTGATAGTGATCACTATCGTTGGAAGCAGTATAAGACAGAAAATAGAAACCAAGTTATAATAAATGGAGTCATTAATGTAGAATTGTATGTGTATTATGTAAAAGTAAATTTGTAAACTAAGAATACTGAATTAACCCAATTTCTTTAACAAAAGAAAAAACCATTTACTATATAAAATCATGATTTTACGACAAGTTTATCTAGTTAAGTGGTTGAATGTCACATCTGTTGTCTTTCCATCTTAATTCGACTTCAAGTCATTTTTGCCCTATGCAATATTGTTAATTGACAATAAATTAAATTTTATCGATCTAATTGCTGACAAAAAATACTGATTTACATTATAGTATTTTATTCTTAGTGAAATATCATGGTTTATTTCAAAATCATACAGCTGCTAAATGTCCAAAAATGTAAGAAAAGTGACACAACAACAGTACAAACCAATAGACTCATACAATCTTGTTTTGTACATTGTTAACTAGTATATATATATATATATACTCAACATTTTTCATGTAGTTACCTTTTTTGTACGTAATAGCATCACTAAATCGACAGATATAATGTTTAATGCTGCAGTCGCAAGCTCTGACCGGCTTTGTCCAACCGCAACCGCAACAACAACGACCAGACACATTTCCTCACCACATGGCGCCATCGACGTCCTTAGCCGTTCATGGTCGTCAATCTTTTGACGCTACACAAACCGATCAAAGAGCTAGAAACCACTCTAGTAATCACAGGTCGTATAACGTTGTTAACGTTGATAAACCGGCGGATGATGGTTATAATTGGAGGAAGTATGGACAAAAGCCTATTAAAGGGTGTGAATATCCAAGGAGTTATTACAAATGTACGCACGTTAATTGTCCGGTTAAGAAGAAAGTTGAACGGTCTTCAGATGGACAAATCACTCAGATTATCTACAAAGGTCAACATGATCACGAGAGACCTCAAAATCGTCGTGGTGGTGGAGTTAGAGATTCTGTTGAAGTTGGTGATATTCATTTCGTTGGTGGTTCAGGGCAGATTATGGAATCTAGTGATGATAGTGGTTATGGTAATGATAATGATGACGATGACGATGAAGATCTTCCGGCTTCTAAGATAAGGTAAAGGTTTCAATATTTCACATAAGTTCCCGCACTAGCATAGTCGAGTGGTTGGGTGAAACTTTGGAAAGTTTCGAACTCCCTCGACTTGCATTTATGTGTGGCGTTTAAGATATTTTTATGTAAGCTTCAAATCTCAGGATTAGTCGGATCAAATGACTCTATCGATCCAAGAATTAGTGACGGGAAAAAAATCTCTGAGACCTGACTCAGAACTCATAGTGTCTGTTGAACCGAATTAGCTAGCCGAGTTACAAAAAAAATCGTGTATTGTTCTTTGCATTTTCAATTAATTTATTAATATTTGAATTGTAGGAAAATAGATGGTGTCTCGACGACTCACCGGACGGTGACCGAACCAAAGATTATAGTTCAGACAAGAAGTGAAGTAGATCTTCTAGATGATGGCTATAGATGGCGCAAATATGGACAAAAAGTTGTCAAAGGAAATCCTCATCCGAGGTTTGTGAGCTAATGTTTCATATATATATATATATTAAGTCAACATAGAAATTATTTGATTATTCATATAAATTATTTGTTTGGTAACATTAGGAGTTATTATAAATGTACAACGGCGAATTGTACAGTGCGTAAACATGTAGAGAGAGCTTCAACAGATGCAAAGGCAGTGATTACAACTTACGAAGGTAAACACAACCACGACGTCCCTGCCGCTAGAAACGGTACAGCCGCAGCAACCGCAACTGCGGCCGGGACGTCTGACCATCATCGTATGAGATCAATGTCGGGACAACAACATATGAGTTTTAGTAATAATAATACAGGCCAATCTCCAGTTCTTTTGAGGTTAAAAGAAGAGAAACTCATTATCTAACTCTTAAATCGACGATTTTTGGGATTGATTCTAAACTGATGACTTGTATAACAACATGTGTGATGTGAATTGAGTGAAGTGCTTTTGACTAAAGAAACAAAAATTGTTTATTTTTTCTGTATGTAATCATTATTCGAGAATATGAATGTAACATATAGATGTTTTTTTTCTTTCTTATTTCAGCCATTTTCCTTACAAAATTAACTTAATTCTTTTCTTCATTGATTTTGTTAGTCTATTTATAAATTAAATCAATCTTATGTTACAAAGAATATTAAAAGAGTAAAAAAAAAAGTTTTTTCATGTCATTATTTATCACCATTTAGATTTGATCAACAAAATTTGATCTATTGCTTAAATTCTTTCTTCCCATACTCAAACATTACTACACAGAAATACATGACTCTCTAAAACGACAAAAATTATAGAAATGAATAAATTTTATCCAAAATTTAACCAATTATTTCCCTTCATTTAGTGTATAAATAAATCTATTTTAAAATTAAACAAAAGATTAGAGACTAAGAAGAAAAGATTTGTTTTTTCTCATGTCTCTTTATATTCCAAAATTAAAGGAGGATTGTCTAATTTTCCGTAATTATCTCTGTAAATTGGGTTCTCACTATTTTACATCAAAAACTATTTTCCTTTAATTTTTGTTTTTTTTCCCTTTATTTTCGTTTTTTGATGGTCTAATGTGGGGATTGCCCTCCCTGCGTTGGACCCGTTTACCCGACCCGGGTCGATACTCACACCGCCCGGAAACTCTTTGATAATAACTCTATAATGGGTTGCTTCAACTCCAAGCATTCTTCTCCTGTTGGTCCTCCACGCCATCTCTGTCGCCGTTTCGACACCACCCGACACCGTAGTCATCCCAAAAATCACCATAACCGCCATGTTCTTCCCGGTCCGCCATCTCACCGCCGTGTTGGTAACTCGTCTCCGACAAAACAACGGAATAATGAAGATGATGCTCCAAGATCAAGGACTAGTGGTGTTAGCTTGAGATCAGGCTTGCCTCATGGCAATGTAGAAGCTGAACAAGTCGCGGCTGGTTGGCCATCTTGGCTCAGCTCTGCTGCACCTGAGGCTGTTCATGGTTGGGTTCCACTACGAGCCGAGGACTTCGAGAAAAGGGAGAAGGTAAAAGAACCCTAAACCTAATAATCAAAGATCATTACATTGCTTAACAAGAAACAATCTTCAACAATAAAATTTCTCATTCTCTTTTGACCTTAGATTGGACAAGGGACGTATAGCAACGTGTTTCGGGCTTGTGAGGTATCGACGGGACGAGTTATGGCTTTAAAGAAAATTCGGGTCCAAAATTTTGAAACTGAAAACATAAGATTCATAGCAAGAGAAATCATGATTTTGAGAAGATTAGATCATCCAAACATTATGAAACTCGAAGGAATCATCGCCTCAAGGAATTCAAACAGCATGTACTTTGTGTTCGATTATATGGAACATGATCTCGAAGGCTTATGTTCATCTCCCGACATCAAATTCACCGAAGCACAGGCAAGAGAGAGACATATACACACAAAAAAGCCCTAACCTCTCCTGCAAGTAACTCTATTTTATTTCTTTCTGATAATACGAATTTCGTTTTCAGATCAAATGCTACATGAAGCAACTGCTATGGGGAGTAGAACATTGTCATCTAAGAGGGATTATGCACAGAGACATTAAAGCCGCAAACATTTTAGTGAATAACAAAGGAGTCTTAAAGCTAGCTGATTTCGGATTAGCCAACATTGTAACACCAAGAAACAAAAATCAGTTAACGAGTCGAGTTGTGACATTATGGTACCGTGCACCAGAACTTCTCATGGGTTCAACTAGTTATAGTGTTTCGGTCGATCTTTGGAGCGTTGGATGTGTATTCGCAGAGATTCTTACAGGAAGACCACTTCTCAAAGGAAGAACAGAGGTTAGAAAGGGACCAAACTCATAGATTCAAGAGAAAAGATTCTTTTTCTGAATGTTTTGTGTGTGTGTGTGTTAATTCTCTGTAGATTGAACAACTTCATAAGATTTATAAACTCTCTGGATCACCAGATGAAGACTTCTGGGAAAAGAACAAGCTTCATCCACAAACAAGGATGTTTAGACCACAACATCAATATGAGAGTTGTCTAAGAGAAAGATTTGAAGAGTTTCCAGAAACCGCGATTAATCTTCTAGAGAATCTATTGTCTATTGATCCTGAAAAACGAGGGACTGCTTCTTCAGCTTTAATGTCAGAGGTGAATATAAATTATGAAACAAAACCCTAGCCTGATCTCCAATCTAATAAGCTGACACTCTTTTGTCTTCTCTATGGTTTGTTGTTGTTCTTCAGTACTTTAACACAAAGCCTTATGCTTGCGATCCATCAACATTACCTAAGTATCCTCCTAATAAAGAAATGGATGCTAAGTACCGTGAAGAACTTCAACGAAGGTATCAATCAATTAATGGAATTTCACAAGCTCTGTATCAATATTAGTGTTAAGAGATTGAAACTTTGTTTTTGCAGAAGAAGAGTTAGTATTAAGAAAAGAGATAACTTGGCAACCAAGAAAGTAGGGAAATCTCGTAGAACGATCAAAGAGCCTACAAATCTCAACAGATTACCAACTCATCAAGTAAGTACTATGCTGTTTTATGAACAAAACCAATTCCGATTCAATATATATATAACTTTGTTCACTTGCAGGAAGCGAATAAGGAAACTGAAACACAAATTGTTATTCAGACACCATCAGAGACATCTCAGGCGATGACAAGAAGTGAGTTTCCATACAATAGTTTATCACAAACGACAGTACCAGCGAGTGGATTCGCATGGGCAGGGACAAAGAAGAAGAAAGAAAACGATGTATCTTCAACGCTTACTTATAACCAGCCTGCAGGATCTGCGAGCCATGTTAGTAGTATGAGTATGGCTTTCGCTAAAAACACTTTTGGGTTAACAATACACGAAGCGAAACCTAGCTTCCTTAGACCGCACGTTACTCTAGACTCCTCTGATGCGTTGTTGTACCCTAGCGTGCATCACAAGAGAACAGGAGAAAATTCAGTAAGTCAATTGAACTCGGTACAATGTAAACCAGAATTTTATATTCGAATTTGACGGATTAATATATATGTCTGAATTCAGGAATTGAGGAATATTGGGGCAAATCCAAAGATATTTCAAAGTAATGGGATGAATGAAATATTAAGGAAGACTGAAAGTGATGTTAGAGTTGGTATTCGAAGACCACCTCGAATAGAAAGAGGTTAAATATTGGGGAAATTTTTTATTATTTGAGGAATTTTAGCCAAAAATATTTATATATTTTAACCTACCATAATCATTTGTAGTCCTTAATTGTTTAATTTGTCATTAAACAAAAAAAAAGCTCACTGAATTGATTTAATTTCAGGTTTACGAAAAGATAATTTTATTTATTTTTTTTGCAAATACCCTTGTATATTTATGAGAGTTTATTACACATTCTTTGATGTGCTTTCTTTTTGGGACTTTGGAATTTTTTTTGGGATTGTTTGTATAGTTTTGGATGAGATAACAAATGTGTTTTCACAACATATTTGGTTTTGAATATGAAAGATTGTATAGGCAATAACCATTGTCTTGATGATAAAGTTTGTCTCATATATAGAGTTTTGTCTTTATTTCCAAAGGCTTTAACATAAGATCTTCTCAGACTCGGATAACAATAATTTCACAAATAGTTTAGTTTAAATTTATTGAATTTAGACTAAAAGAGAATTAAGAAATTCTGAGGATGCATTTGACAATTTCGAGTGTATAGATTCTGAGTAATTGTTATTGTTAATTTGAAACAAAACTCATATCAAAACTGCCAATAGATTTTCTTACAACAATATTTTATTTTTCACTGTATAGAGATGAAAGTGAATTCATTTTTGACACCTTGCAAAAGGCTTCAACCAATGTGTGTACAGAGATTGGAAACAAAGATCTTATAGTTTCAATTTTTGTGTTTAATCTGTTAATTATGACGCGGATTTGTGGAATACATTTTAGCTCTTAATGAGATGAAATGAATTTATTTTTGTTACCTTGAAAGAGTGTTAAAAGGTCTTGACCAATGTATGTCTAAAGTTTATATAAGAAGCAAGCATTTGATAGTAGTATTCATGAACATCCTATATATAGTCAATATACTAAATAATCAATCATCTGATGATGTTCTTTTTGAATCCAGCATCTCATACACACACACACTGTATACTGACTATATATATATTATGTAAGTTGCTAATCTAATTTAACAATATTTTAACAATATATTTCTTAATTCTAAGTAAAGTGGCATCCTCAGCCACAAGGCCACAAGAATTGAATCGGAGAACTCGCCCTCGTGTCTCAAAAAGAATATGTCAAATTCTATGTAAAGACACTGTAACATAAAAAAATGAAAGTGGTACATTACAAATTTCAATGTATCTTTTGTATATCTCTCCAAATTTCTGTTGATCTTATCGGATTTTATTTATCTTTTAAAAAAATTTCCCAATTCCAAACCTATAAGAGGAATTAGCTTAGGGTTTATAAATCCTATCTGATATATATTCCCAATTTAAAAATTATTTATGGCCGCAACACAAAGTCACCTTGATATTGTAAAAGGCAAAACATGGATTAGATCAATGAACCAAAGCAAAAAGAGATGGAACTGGTCGGAGCTTTGTCCGGAGCTGCTGCACACTACAAGAAAAATGGCATCTTTCCGACGGCCAAAACCGTCGGTTTGCTGTCGGAAACAGCCATTACCGACGGCTTAGTAACGGGAAACAAGCCGTCGGTTCGGCGTGGTCGGAAAAACAAATTCCGTCGGAAGTTTTGCGGCCGTCGGAATTCGTCGGACATTTCCGACGGAATAACCGTCGGAATCCGTCGGAAAATATCCGACGGATTCCGACGGACTCCTATCCGTCGGAAATCGTCATGAATTACCGACGAATAAACCGACGCACCGTTGTTCTCGGAAAACCGCCGTCGGTTTCCGTCGGTAATTAAACCGTCGGAAATCCATATTACCGACGGAAACCGACGGTATAATTACCGACGGAAACCGACGGATATAAATTTTAA
>OVAX01000814.1:0-63305 GCA_900406405.1 Lepidium africanum | reverse complement strand
TTGAGAGAAAAGAGAGAAAAACTATAGCTAGATCTTAAAAACTTTAGATAATGAAAAGCATAATGTGTTTGATGGTCCATCCATGTATTTATACCCCTTAGGATTAGGGTTTTAAGTCACTTAAATCAAACCAACTAAACCGGGATAAACTGGTTTTAACTAAAAAAATCAAAGCAAATTGTTGTGGTTCACGTGTCTTGGGCAATGCGGGTCGCGGGTCTGGTTGAGGGTTGTGGCTGGTTTGTGGTTCGCGGCCTACGCAGGTTGAGGGTTGTCCACATATACTATCCCTTCCCGTGACCAATGCAGGTCGCGGGCCTGGTCGCGGCTTGCATTGTGCGGATGACATTCCCTTCCCGCGACCAATGCAGGAAGACCCAAAAACAAGAAAATGTGCAAATGCAAAACAAGAAAATGTGCAAATGCAAAGCCTAGTGACTCTAATGCATGAAAATGACCCTATGTGAACCTAAAATGATATGTAATGCAACGAAATGACTCGAAAATGATGCCAAAATGAAATAAAAACTAGGCTAAATATGAGACACATCTTTAAATGCATTACTAATCAGATTTCATATTCTTGCATAATATTCAATCATTTCTTTAACTCATTTGATTGATTTAATGTTTATTTGTTTTTGTAGTTGCAATTCAGCTAAAGAGAACTAACTTAATCAGGTATATTACTCGAATACAAGTCTACTATCATATAGTTAATTTATGTTGTTCTTTCTGATTGTGACTGTATATATCACCTAAATTGTATGTAAATTAGCTTGGAGTTGTTGTAAAATGGATAAAACGTTGTTCTGGTTACCAAGGTATTAAATTAATTACTCTTATATATGTCTTATAATTACTTAATTCTATTTTTATTTCTTGACACCTTTCTGTGAAATGTCAGGAATAGTCTCGAGTATTAACAAGGGGTAACTAAGTTTGTCTCTGATTCATCAAGATATTTGGGTAACCCATCAGAGATGTTCTGTCCTTGTGTGGATTGTCGAAACGTTGTCATCAGTCAAAAGAGACAGTGTTGGAGCATCTAGTTATTAGAGGAATGGACTACTGATATAAGAGAAGTAGTTGTTGGAGTTTACACGGTGATATAAGGAATGACAAGTCAACTAATGTAGGAAGGTCTGAATATGAGGCTTATGAGTTGATTAGGGTTGCTTTCATAAGGTTTGATCATTCAACTGAAGGTAATCAACCATCTCAGCAGCATACTGTACCCGAGTTTGATGATATTGACAGTCAAGAAGAATCAGATTTTAGAAAGAAATTAGAGGATTCAGAAACTTTGTTCTATGCTACGCGTGTGAACTACACCAAAGTGTCTGCCATCATGGGACTATACCGGATAAAGGTCAAAAATGGGATGTCGGAGAATTACTTTGACCAACTTCTGGTGCTTACTAGGGACTACACCGGGCTATGCCCGGTTTTGTCTTTTATATATTTTAAAAAATAAACTTTTGTTTTAATTTTGTTTATTTTTACATTATTAAAAGCTAAAATTTTATGTTTAAAAGATGTTATTATATATTAGTATTTCTGTAAATAGTATTTTACGTAACGTATATGTAAATTATTAATGGTTTTTTTCCTTTTTATCTTAAAATAATATAATCCAACATAAAATTACATTAGCTTACTCTGTGATATTTTTCATTTGAAAGTATTTGTAAATATTTTATTAAAATCATATCATGAAAACAATAGTATTTCAACTTTGAAAACACTATGAAAAATTAAATAGTGTGAAACTCTTTGTACTATCTAATAAGTGTTCATAATTGTCTAACACTCTTCTCAAACATTCACCTTTAAAATGATGTAATGACATGGTTATTCTCATTTGTATAAAATTTAAAAAATGGTTAGTTAACTAAAATGAAAAAAATACCATTTCCAAGATTTGAAGCTGGAAAGAGGAGAGTGAGAGGAATAAATCTTTCACGCTGTTCTTACGTTCAACTTGTAACATTCATATGTCAAAAATGAAAAACGAACTGATGTTATGCTCTTAAAGCACAATATATAAAAAATGTTTTGGCTCTTCGTACATAATCTTTTTCGAAAAAATCAATTTTCTGAATATGTGAGTTCTTTTTAGGTAACATGCCTAGACATATTAGTTAATGATATGATTTGTGCCTTCAAAAACTACAGTTATGTAATGTATCAACCATAAGAAAACCAGCTGGTGAGCAACATGAACATCTAAAACACTCGAAGGATCATCCAATTAATGTTAATATATGAATTTTGAGAAGAATGTCATAGCCATTGAAACTTTGTTTCTACCCTCCACCTCATCTTCTCCGATCTCAATAGATCAGCCCTAAGTAAGGAAAATTTAGGAAGTTACTTAGACATGTCTTATAAAGCACCTTTAGTAAAGTTTTTTTCATTCCACTTAAATGGAAGCAAATCTAATCAGTACTTGGAATACATTGACACAATTATAATTCGAATTAATGTATTCACACACCTGCAATAATATAAAAAAATTTCATAGTCAGACAGAGGTAAATGGATTCATAGTGGCATTAAGATCATGAGAATTATTAGTACACTTGTAAGATTTACTAAAAGAAGATTTTTTTTAATAAATGACTTTTGGAAAAGTTTGGGTTTATATTGGAGATGAATTAAAGAACCTTTAAACAACTAATATAGTGAAGTCATCGGAGTAGTCAATGATCTAATACAGTGCAGATTTGAAACACTAATAATCCAAAATATAAGCTAAAAACCTCCACGAAACGTATGATGCAATCTTTTAAGACTTGTTCAACTTGTCCATTGTTCGTTCGCAATGCGAAGAAACAAAATTTATTAATCAACACCAAAAGATTATTGTGCACAATATAATTGCATCAAAAGAGAACTACTTACAATTTACAAAGCAAACATCACCACACCCTTCCTCATCCTTGTTTCTCTTTATCTCTTCTCTCTTTTTTCGTTAAAGCTCTTTACATCATCTCTTTATAGCTCCACTATTCTCCGAAAACCAACTGATTGTTCTCTACGCATAAATTTTGATTGAAATAGTTTTGCCAATTTTCTCATTGATATGTCTTTTGCGAATTTTCGTTAAGTTATATGTCTTTTGCTATTCTTATCAAACACACATAATGAAAACATTAAATGATGAAGTGAAAGAATCTCAAAATTCCTTATAAAAACAAAGATTGCTTTGAGTCATTTAATTAGAATTTTTACCAAATAGAAATTATTTAATTTAAAAGGTAGTTTATATGGCAGATTTCAGAAAAAAATTTGGGAATAAGATTTTACTAAATGTTGCTGATGTGGCAGCTTGAGAAATAAGGTTGAAGTTGCTGATGTGGATGGCCTAGGAAGCCTCAAACTTGTACTTTTTAGTATATATATATATATATATTCATGACATTTTACGTGCAGAAAATGTCATGCCAACTTCTACAAATGCAATTAAAAAGTTCTTGAAGGTTTTTGGATTTTGTTATGATGTGATCCATGCATGTAAAAATGATTGTATCCTCTATATGAATTAGTTTATGGAACTGGTTAGTTGCCCAAGATGTAGTGAGTCCAGATGGGAGAGGGATAAACACACAAGTGAACAGAAGGAAGGGATTCCAGCAAAAGTTCTTCGGTATTTTTCGATAAAAGACAGGTTTAGGAGGATGTTTAGATCAACACATACAGCTAAGAGTTTGTAGTGGCACTTCACTAATGCTACTGAGGATGGTTATATGCCTCATGCGGTGGACTCATTGACTTGGATTCAAGTAAACAGTAAATGGCCAGAGTTTGCTATGGAATCGAGAAACCTTAGACTAGGTTTGTTTATTAACGGGATGAATCCATTCTCCATTCAAAATACAGCTACATACTGCACCTACAATGGATGAATCACCTAAGAGATCCCATCAGGTTAGTATATACGCATTTAAATTAGTAAGACAGTAGATGTTTGATTAAATGAAATTGCTCTGATGGACTTGTTTGTTTCTTGGACTATTAGAGTGGTGGTACTAATAGTACTGGTTCAAGCAAAAGAGAGAAAAAAAAGTGCTAACTACTAGATTGTGATAACTCTGGATAAAGTGTTGCAATAGATCGTGTGTGTTCAACTGATCCAACAGACAAGGTACATTTTCGTCCCTTTAGGTCCCAATGCTAGCAAGGTCTAGATTGAGGTTTCGAAGGTTGATGATGCACGAGTCTGGAAACCAAATTCTGAAATTGAAGTTATAGCTGATGCAGTAGGAACCACTGTGGCTTGGCCTAATAATAAAATTACTTATCTCTAAGACTTGAGTTATAGTATGGTTGTAGTACGATTGTTGTAGTATGTTGTAATCTGATGTTATTTTAGTTTGTTACATTAGACTTGTGATGTTTACAGATTCGTGTAGTATCTTTAATATTATTTGTGGCAATTCAGCAAAAAAATATTGTATTATTTATTATTTATTCAAAATTTATGGTAATATATAATTTTAGAATGAATTATAATGTAATAATAAAATTACTAATAGCTAAATAACAACAATTCATAACAAAAAGAATCGCTATTATTAAAAATATAATTTCAAAATAAAATGCGCTATGAATATAAATATTGGATGGCAGAACCAAAAACCTTTATCTAAAGTCTCTGACCTATTATGACGAGAGATGATAGAGTGCCTAAAAAAACACCATGACATCTTATGATAGCGTTTTCCGGGCGCTAAGAAAGCCCTTATTTCCTGTAGTGATATGTTTGATTGTAAGGCAAAACAAATGATGCATGTTCAGCTGATGTGATTGATGTGACAGCCATAGTCTAACACGCTGCCACAGTTGGAAAGGTGAGCATATCCAACGTTCCAAAGGTTGAATAAGAAATCCCAGAAATACAAAGAGGAGATACAAATAATGTTTTTGGATAGAATGCCCACATCCCTAGGATGGTGTATGAAAAGGATGCTCTTCCATTCTTTGACGATATATGCGAAGATGGTATGGGTTAGCACATCCAATGAAAAATCTCTATTTTGATAACATTTAGGTAAATTAGGTTTAGTATGTTGATGTGGTTGAGGATAACGAGAAGTTTGTGTTAAATACGTTAAATACATACTACATATGTAGTGTGAATACAATGGACAAATTCCAAAAGCAAGCATTGTCTGTAGTGATTTAAAACATGTTAAAGGCCCAATATGTTGGAGCCGGGAGATGCCCAAAGCAATCAAAATTACGTTGATGGCTCCAAACAAAGTTTAGTCTTGATATTTCGTATTGGGAAACATGGAGGGCATGTGAACTGGCTATGGATAGGGAAATGTGGTCGGCAATGGGAAGCTATGCTCTCATTCATGCGTATTTTAACCTATCGCTTGAAACTAACCCTAATTCTACAGTTGCAGTGGAATCAGAGGTGGTTAAGCTTGTGATGGAGATGTTTAAGTACATGTTTATGGTTTTGAATGCATGCATGAAGAGGTATGCATACTTTCGCAAAGTGATTGTGATTGACGGTACTCATCTTCGCGGGAAGTATTGTGGTTGACTGGCATGGACAATCATGTCAACGTCTTCAATACCCTGAATGTATAAATTTTAGTTTGGTAAGTAATTAAAAATGTAAAACGTTCAGCTTATTTTGTTACAATCAAACATTTAGGGAAAGTTACAGGATTCTCTGTTGTAAGAGCAGTATTATATGGTGGAAGAGCATCATTGTTTGTAATTAGAAATGTAAAAAGATCTGAGTTGCACGGGACGTTTAACTCCAGGATTAGATATTTACCTCATCAGCGTAAAGATTAGCAATGTCTCGCACAACGTGTCCTGAGCAGAGTGGTTAAGGGACAATTGGGGGAGGTTTGGTCTGAATAGTAGATGGCTCCGGATTATGTTGCGAGCTTAACTGAGAATATGGACGTATCTTTTTGGAGAACTAAGCAATTACACCTTCAATAATATCCTTCTTCATAGCTTTGTTCTTCCTATCAATGATAGCAGACATAATAGACAATAACTTCCTTCCTAGTGATTGTATATTGTCAACTGGTTTAGGGGACTTAGACGATGGTGGTAGGAGACTTTTTCTCACCGAAAGTCTCGTAGACTGACTAGATGATGCATGGTGTTTGAAAGAAAGATGGAGCTGGATTTTCTTTTTCCCCTTTCCCTTTGCCACTCTTTTGATTTCCTTTGTAAGTTTAGCCACTGGTAAAATGAACAAACCACCAATGAACATAGAGTTTTCAAACTTAGAACCTTCATAGACCATGTCGAGCATGCTATCAACTCTCTCATCTGGCAGTTCGTCCTCCCACGTCAAAACTTCAGACTCCTCTTCCATGGATAACTCGGGGCATAAAATAGGATCAATTCCAATCTTTTGAATATTCGACAAGATATGTGAAGGGTTAACTCTGTTGATAATTGTTAAACTTAGAAGATAAATATTTAACTTTGTGGATAAACGTTATAAAAAATATAAGGCTTGAAAACTAACCTTGCATCGCGTATCCAACTGTTTTGCATAAGTGACTTTTATATGCACTCCCTCTTTCCTGGAGTTTACACAGAAAGCTTCTTCCTCGTAATCAGATTTCGTCAAACTAGGTGGGCCTTCAAGAATAGCTAGAACTGCTTGTAAAATAACCCACTACAAAGAATAAATAAACCCTCGAACCGAGATAGTGGTAAAAGCAAGTTGTTTGATGTCGTGATCTTTTATTGAAGCCATCATCATCTCAAAGGACTTCCTCCCCCATGGGTAAGCGAGAAAACATCATGGTTCTCAGACATGTCTGCATGTTTCTTTGAGAATTTTGGATAATGAGTAGTAGGAAGTAGAATCCCATCCACCAAGACCAAATATGCAGCCCAAATCCTGGCCTCCCTTCCAGAGATGATGTTGTTTCCTTAGAAGTGTTACAACTTTATCAACATTAATGTCCTTATACACACCAAATAACTTACAATCGTAAGGGACATCTACGCCTCCTGTCCCAACCTTCTTCTTTTTCTCTAGCACTAGGTACTTCCCACAACAAAGATCGGTAACAATCCTAAATTCTCGGAGAGAAAACCGAATAGGACACCTAACAAAAAATATCCATAACTCATGTTTTTTCTGCACAACCAACTATTTATTGAGGAGAAACAAACCAAAGCTTCCAGACCAACCTGGCTTGGAGGGGATTCTTAGCAAACTACCTAATGGAGATGAGTTTATGATATTAATTTCATCCTCTTGTAGAGCTTCAATCAGATTTTTGATTGTAGCCACTTTCTGGTACACATTCACACGATCACTAGTATATCCATGGCCCTCATTTATAAGACTTTGTGGAAGTTCAACGACATTTATCTAAAACTAATAACATACCAATTAGCAGAGTAAATTGAATAATTTCAATTCAACAGTTTCATTATGCATTTACCAAAAATGTTATCTCGTCGACAAAAACATTAAACTGTTACCATACATGCAGAAGACCATAAATCAACATTTCCTAACATCGGCTACCTAAATTAAGTAGACATATAAAACCATAAAATGCTTAATACAAAACATGTATAAAAATATAACAAGTTACTGGACATAAAACGGGTCATCATCTCATATAATACTTTCTGTCATTACTCTCTCCTGGCATACTCCTTATTAATCTAACGTACTCCTCTTGTTTAATGAAATATGTTATGCCAGAAATGCCCTCACTTTGGATTTTTTAATGTTTATTTATTTAATATGAAAAAGGCAGGTTTGGTTAAATCGAAGAATTGAACCGAGGAATTTTGGACCGAGCGAATCTCATGATGTGGTTCTCCTTCGGGTTGGGTTCCCTCCAATTTGGCCGTACAATCGATTTTCCCTCGTAATTCCATTATTGAGCGTATTTATTTCAATCTGTATCATGTCCAATTGCTTTGCCTTGAGTTTTCCGTTCATATCTAGCCAACCCGTTCTTCATCATGGGAGTCGCTGGCTTGCCGGAAATCAAACACTCGCAGAGGTGAGGTGGTGATTCGATTTGAAGCTTAAAAATTGAGGTGTTTTTGCGAAATTGATTGAGGTGATTTTGATTTCAATTTGGTCTGTAGTTAAGGACAATGGTGAAAATAGTAATTCATTGTGAATATGGAGGATGTTACGAAAAGACCAGTCATGGGTATGAATGGAATTCTAAAAAACTCAAGCATTCGCTGTAACGATGAAGACATTATATGTTGATGATATAAAGTATTCGTTGTTAGTAGATACTATATGCTTGAAAATTGGGTTAGATTGAGGTAAGAACAAGTTGAAAATGAGCTATTTGCCATAGGTAGAGCTAGGAAACAATCATACATTTTGGATGATGTCGAAAGTTACCTAGCATCTGAAAGTATAAGCGTTCAGTATTTGGAAAATGATGAGTGTGGTGGGGAAAGTCTAAGAAAGGATGTAGTTAGTTCTTTCGGTGGTAACTACGGGGAGATGTCAAAAGGTGATCAGCGATTGACCATTTGTGATGAAGCAGATGATGATGATGATGATTATGATGATAATCATGATGATGATGATGATGATGATGATGATGATGATGATGATGATGATGATGATGATGTAGATAGTGATGAAGATGATGTGGAACATGATAATGTTGTTGCTTGAAATGGGCAGATTATAGTAGTAGTCAATGTGGATAATGATGTTGCTGGAAATGGTGACAATGTAGCAGATGTCAATGTGGATAATGAGAATGGTAATTTGGATGATGTGATCATTTGAATGAGGGTGAATATCTTCCCCTAAAATACACTGAAGAGGATAGAAATGTTGTAGAGGGATTGGATGATGGTACAGGTCTGGTACAAGGTTAGGGTTTTCCAAGTAAGCAGGAGTGGTAGATATATTGTTAAGAGCTTCCTATAAGCTATTGTATGAATATAAAATAATAAATTCAGATAGTTGGAGATATGTGGTTAAATGTCGGGCTAAAGGGTGTTGGTACATGCGTGTGGCTAGACCCCAGTTTTCTCAAATAGACAATTCGTGGGTTATTAGGGTGTACAAGAGTAAGCATGCTTGCTCTCGAGTAACGGCGAGTACAATGGGGAAGAGAAGGAAAGGTACACCTAGAGAAGTTGCAAAAGTTTTACTAGAAACTTTCCCGGGTCAGTAGGAAACACCGTCTGAGAAATCTATCATGAGTATTGTGCAATGTCAAACTGGAGTTTATGTCGCATACTCTACGACTTTAAGAGGGAAAAGGCTGGCTGCCTCATTTGTGTGTGGCGTGAAGTAGATTGCTAAAGGTTGTTGCCTGCACATTTGCACATGTTGGAGAAAGTGAATCAGGGAACCAAAACCAGGTATGAGGTGGATGCAGAAAATAGGTTCAAGTACGTATTTGTGGCTCTCGGAGCTTGCATCAGAGGATTTACGGCCATGAGGAAAGTTTTAGTTGTGGATGCTACTTTCCTAGAGGGGGTGGTGCGCTAATATTTGCCACAGCTCAGGATCCCAATTATCACCATTATCCCATTGCATTTGCTGTGGTTGATGGTGAGAAAGATGTCAGTTGGAACTGGTTTTTTAGTACACTCAAGAATGAGAGAAAATCAATGTTGAGGTATATAGTTTACAAATGTCTGATTCCTGAAAAACCCTCTAATATTGCATGCTAGTAAACCATCTTTGTAATTTAAAGCTCAAGGAGTCAAAGATATAGTGAAAAATGGCACAATTAACAGTGAACTCTACCTTTGTTATCTAAGTGGAGAGAAGACTAGACATCGTCCACAGAAGAGCCTCAACCTCTGATTGTACATAGTTTTAGTCTAATTTTATGTATTGATTTTATTCCAATATTTATGTGTTAATTTTTAGGCAAAAATTTTGTTTTGTGAGTTGATAAGTTTATCATTAATAAAAAATTTTTATATGTTCTTCAAAATAATGGATTTGATGTAACTCTTTACAACTTTAATGTTAGCTAGGCTTCCAAAAGTTCTCCCTATTTAATAGTATAAATGATTTGAAGTCTTATGTAAGACCTCGACTTCAAATAATCTATAATATTAAATGGAAAAGATTTTTGGCAAAGTCTTAGACAAGGTGATCTGTTATCACTTTATCTTTTTATTCTATGCACAAAGGTTTTGGTTTCCATACTTAGGAATACTGGAACAAGTAATAGGATAAGTGGGATAGCTTTTGCAAGAAGAAGTCTGAGAATCTCTAATCTGCTTTTTGAGATGACTTGTAAAACGAATAAGGAAGAGGCTCAAGAAATTCTCAAAATTTGGAGGACTATGAGAGGATATCTAAACATATTATAAATTTTGATAAATCTTTGATCCAATTTGGTCATGCATCTCTGGTGAACAATAGGAGAAAAACTCATTAGATCCTACAGATTTAGAACTTTGGAGGAATGGGCACCTACCTATGAGTTCTGGAAAGCTTAAGAGGCGCTAAGACTAAGGTATTTTCATTTATAAGGGAGAGATTGTAAGAGAAGATTAATTCATGATACTCTAAGTTTCTTTCAAGAGGTGGTAAGGAGGTTCTCATTAAATCGATACTTATTGCACTTCTTATATGATGTCTTGCCTCTGTTTACCGAAGTTCGTGATCGTGAAGTTTAATTCAACTATTGTTGATTTTTGGTGGAGTAATTTGGAGACTTCTAGAGGAGCTCATTGGACAAAATAAATAAAATTATGTAAGCATAAAAAAGAAAGATAACTTGGTTTTTGCGCTCTTGAAGAATTTAATACACGTTTACTGGCAAATCAATTATGACCACTAATTGAAATCCCTAATTCTTTTTTTTAGAGTCTTAAAAGGTTGGTATTTTAAGGATATTAGTCATATGAACCCAATTAATATATGTTCTCCATCCTATATAGAAGTATCATTTCGGCCATATCACTGGTTAGTAATAAGGAGAGTTAGCAATGTCATTCGATCTCTGTGTGAAGAGATCCATGGTTACCAGATGAGGTTCCTAAATCGGTAAGAGGAATAAGACCTAATATTTATCCACACTTAACGGTGGATCAAGAATCCCTTACGCTATTAATGCATTCCCAGAATTATCGATCTATTATAATATGGATTACCTATTTTGGTGTTTACCAGATAATGTGGATAATTCAATTTTTCTATGGATTATATGGCATATCTAGAAGGCGAGGAATGCAAAAATATTTTCGAATATTGACACGGACCTCGGAGATATGATAAAGCAAGCTAAGATAAACGGATCTTGCCAGGAAAGATGTATCTTATGTACCTTAACCTAAGAGTAGAAGCTCAAGTCCGACTTGGAAAGAGGTAGCCCAACCAACTACAACAAATCTTGGTTCTACTGGTTTTTGATGTTTTGTTGATGGAGCATGGCGAGCTTCCAACTTTTTCTCTGGCTTGGTTTTGTTACCGAATTTCTATAGAGGGAGTTTGTATGGGAGCTCGTATAATTCCAATGACTCTTTTAGTTCATCAATCAGAGGTCTAAGCTGTTGTTTAGGCGATGGTGAGTCTCCTTTCTCTACAGTATGAGGTCGAGCTAACGATGAATTGTTCATATTTCTTTTAGATGTTGTTAGCTCTTGAAAAGTGTCTGACGTTCTCTTCTTACCTAAAAGATTTTTCGAGACTTAAGAACCTGTTTTGATCTTTTTCTCTTCAAGTAATCTTTAGATATATGAATCACATAGCTGATTTCTCGCTCGTAGTGTTAGAAAATAAGCTTTTGATACAAGTGTTGTATAACTCTTGAGGTTCTTTTTTATTGATTATCTTAGCTGATAAAGAAAGAAAGATTTTAAGTAGTATTAAAAATTATATGACCAATTTTAAACCTAAATTGGGTAAGATATGATTTTACGTAAGATTTTTGTAATCCACTTATTATTATTTTTCTGTCATCTAAAACTTTATTATGATTTTGGAATGCCCAAAATTAGCTACATTGGATTGAACAAAATACATATTTTGGCTACAACAGAAGCTCATTAAACAACCAAAGGCATTATCATCTCCACGTGCCGACGTTTCCTGAGCTGATCCACCATGTGTTGTATCGAAAGATTCCGGCCATGCAACTGCCACGAACAGCAAAGATCCAACTGCTAGAACCGCCACGTTTCAGCTCTTAGTCCATGTCAAATCCAAACTGCTAGCTCTCTCCATAGAATCCATCCAGAGAAACTAAATCTGATGTAAACCACCAGAATCTTTCACTGGCGAGGATCAAACTTTAAGAACTTCAACGCCTCAGAAATCATCAACCAGTGATTTGACCCACCTTTATCTCTTTGATTGACAGTGGAAAGCAATTGAAGACTTACCCATTCATAAAATGGAACATCTCTGGAAAAAAAGGCTACACGGCAGCTGTCACGAGAATTTTTCGAGAGAGATTATCGGAACCGATACCCAGTTTAGAAGACTATAGCTGGAATTAACCGGATTTATTTTTGGCTTAAGCCATATCATGAAACTCAAACCGAATTTGCACTACAAAAAAAGTCATTGATAGCAGATTATGATTTTTTACCAAACTGTTATCGTTGATTACACTAAAATTTTTCAACGATATAATAACATTAGATAAATGCTATGATATGATTACACTAAGCGGGAGCTAAAATTAGGTTTTCCGCCAAAATCTTAGTGAAAAGTTTTGGTTTCCCTCTTCTCACTTCAGTTATCAATATGTCGCTATTTCTCACTCTTTTATGTCTTTCACTTAGAACCCTAAGGTATAAATCTTATGCAAATTCTATATCTCCTTCTTCTTCCTTTCTTCTATTATGAATCTTCGATTTTGAGTTTTGTTTTATCTCTTTTTGATTTCGAGTTAGTATTGTTTGGGGTTCGACGAAAAAGAAGCTTGATTTTGTTTTTGGTATGTGTATCTCCTTTTTGAATAAATATTTGTGATTCAAATTCGTAATAGAAGCTTGATTTTGACCTAGATTTCGAAATCAAAGCTTGATTTTGACCTAGGGTTTCAATTTCATTTTCGTTTTTCTTTTGCGAGGTCGAAATCTGAAAGGAAGATTGCCGAGGAAGTTATATAACAACTCGATAATGTAAGTAGTAGTTGTATAAATCATATATTTAGGATTAATTTTGTTTGTATTTCTTAAATCTCTAGTTCTTTGCAAATTTTGTTTAATTTATGGGTTTGAGAACATGGAATTGTGTTTGGTTCTTTTGAATTATTCATGTCCATCGTTTATTCTCTTCTTTCTATGTCCTTCTTTTAACGGCAAGTGATTATTCAAGACAATAAGACAGTATTGTTGCTTTGGTATAAGAACAATGTCTTTGTAATTGAAACTTGTGCTGAAGGAGCTTACATAGGACTTCTCAACCCTAAGCTCACTCAGGTTACTCCATCTTCTTACTTTTACTTGTTTCTTTTCATGATATTTTCGCCACTTTGAGGTTGTAGATGCATAGTATCTATTTGTTTTTTGTGTTTAGAATCTCTTTGAAAATACTTGGATTTGCTATGGGGGTTTGCTTCTTACATCATTGTTACTAGATTTTGAAATTTAGGGTGTGAAGGAACATAAGCAGAGAGAAAAGAAGTCAAGGCTTAAAGATGTCTTAGGTGGTCATCGAATTGCTTAAAGGGTTTAGAAAGATTACTATACCTTTTTTTTCCTTGTGCGTGTGTTTTTCCCTTTCTGGAATTGGTAAGTTTTAGACCTCTAATGATTGTAATTTTGCTTTCGACTAGAAGCTTAGTTGTCAGTTTCTTAAATACATCACAAGTTAGTTTGATATTTGATTTGTTCAAATTGTATCGCTGGTCTATGTACATGGAGTTTTTCATCACTAAGGTTAATGAAAATCTTTTACTAGTTATTAAAACTTTGTTCATCTATGTACGAATTGCAAACCATGTAAATCAACATGGTATGCTTCCAAAGAGTATGGTGGAGAGTGTGATTGTTTCTTTCCTAGTTGGATGCTTTCGATCCATTCAGTTTGGTCTTACAGAAGCTCATGGGTAATGAATGACGTAGAGTATATCTGCCTTATAAGATCTACACTTCTATATGTATGACTCCTTGACATTATTGTCTCTTTTGGCTCTAGGAAAATACAAGACCTGCAATTCAACTGGTTATATGAGAAAGGAGCCTTCGTTTTCAACAAAGAATCCCAACTCTTGGTATCAAAAACTGAACAAGTTCAAGATTAGAACGTTAGAGATCAATCTAGCACTACAAGAATACATGTAGTTTACAACTGCCATTTTTGTTCTTAATTCGTTGTAAAGAGGGTTTACAACGAATTAGGGACGAATCAAGATTCGTCGTATTCTGATCATCGTAACAGAATTTTCATTGTAAATTTGTCGGCAAAATTGCAAGACCTAGGTTTTGTTGTAAATTCGATGTAACCATTTCGTCGTAAGAGCGTTGTAAGTTTTGGGAGGAGAGAGAAACGTTGTAAATTCGTTGTAAAATAAACGACATGAAATCATAGTAAAACTAACGACGAATTAACGTCGAATCCACGAGGTATTGTTTAACGACAAATTGGGGACGAACCGTTTTACGACCAATTAGGAACAAACTTGAATAATTTATTTTTTATAATAAATATATTTATAAATTATTTTGATTTAATAAAATAAAATGAATAATTCAAATATAGTATTTAAAAATATTTAAAAATTTTTTACAAAAATATTAAAAACACAAAATATTTATCGCATAAGTTCATCTAACATATCCGTACTATGGTCTTCTTGCTCCTCAGTTACTCTTTGGTTTAAATCGACATCTTCGTGGGTCAATGTCCGGATCCCAAGGGTCTGACATCTATGCTCCAATACCGTGAATAAGGTCAAATGTAATGTACACGACAAGTATGCTTACAGGGAACCATAGATAGATCTATAATAATAGAAAAGGTAATAAATTAATAATTCCATTAACAATAACATATATATATATATATATATAATCTAAAATCTAAATTTCATTCTAAAATCTAAATTCCATCCTAATTTCTAAATTCCATCTATCCTAATTTACTAAAAACTAATTCTCATGTAAAACTAGAGAGAAATTCTAGAGAGAAGGTAGAGAGAATACCTTAGAGAGAGAAAGTGAGAAGAGGAATTAGCAACCACTTTGCAAAACTCATTGGCTTATATATAGATTTTGGGGTCATCGTAAACGCGTTGTAAATTTACAATGCATTTACAACGAATTTGTTGTAAACGCGTTGTAACAACATCGTTAAGTTACAACGCATTTACGACAAATTCGTTGTTAATGCATTGTAAAAGATTTCGTTGTAACGACGTTGTTACTTTACATCGCGTTTACGACGAACACTGTTACAACGCATTAACATCGATTTCGTCGTAAATGCGTTGTATCGTAACGACGTCGTTACGACAAAACTCTTTACAACGAATTAACAATGAAATATTATACTAAATCAAAATAATAAGTTCAAATTAGGTTTGTTGAAATCCTAATACGAATTCTAATTCTTATAAGTTCGAATTCTAATACTAAATCGAACTTATAAATTCGAATTTTAATACAATGTTGATATTGATCTTGAATGCTTTCCAACATATATATATATATATATCTAATGATATGAATTATTATCCACGCGGAAAAAAAAACAATACGACTAAAAACTTCTTAATACATTACCTGATTCATTTGTCATACTTAATACATAAAAAAAACGTTTTCATACATATAAAGCACAGTCAATCAGATCCTTCATCATTACTATAATCTCCACTACCATTGGTTTGTGTTGTATTATGAATTATGAAGAGAGACCTCCACCTTATATAGGCAAACATTTAACAATTATTTTACAACATTAAAATAAAATTACGAGTAATTTACAACGTATGTAACTAACTACAAATATGTGTACCTAATTTCATATTTCGTCTTTAAATCGTTGTAAATAGCATTCGTCATAAACATCTTGCAACCTAGAGATGTTTTTATGACGTATTTTAGATTTGTAAAAAATAATAATATATCACAAAAAACATGTTTACCAAATTTCAAAATTCGTCTTTAAATCGTTGTAAATTTTTTTCATCGTAACCGAGTTGCAAAATGGGGACGTGTTTACGATGAATCATTTGAAACATGTTAATGCGTTGTGAATTCATCGTAAATTACCAACATTTTTACAACAAAATTTTATGACGTAAATTTACAACACCTTTACGACGAAACTATTTTTCGTCGTAAAGGTGTTGGCAAAACGTCCCCAAATTACAACATTCCTAAAACATCGTAAATGGATGTTGTTAACCTAATGTTTTCTTGTAGTGTAGTTGCATGTTTGGTTTCAGCTGGAAGAGCTTACAAGTGCAATGTACATTGGAGGCTTTGAAGATTAAACCAACTAGTAGTTTTGATTTGACTTATAACACTGCTTGCTCTTTGATTGAAGACAATTACTGTAATGATGTAGAACAACTATTGCTCGCTGCCAGAAGGTATATAATCTTTCATTTTCTGAATTTTGATTTAAGCTGTTAGTATTATGCTTTCATTTTCTCAGCCATCTATGATTTGACTGTGACTTAAAGAAGAGACGGGGATTATAAAATGGTTCTTTAATTGTTGTATTTGACTAAAATATTTTATTTTCTAGGAGAGAGTATCTTCTTCTCCACACTCTCATGGCCACAATAAACGATGTTGATATGACATAGTTCTCTCCAAATATTCATTTTTCGATTATTCAGTTAACTCGTTCACAGCCGCCTGGTGTTAGATTCATGTAGCTAGAGCTGTAACAGAGACCAATGTTTTAGTGATATTAAAAGGACAAGTTATCAGTTTCATCTTTCGTTTTATGTGATTTTTCTTATGACAAAGTTGTTGAAATGCTTTGATTTGTGATGGAATCTTTCACATACTTGTCTCAGATATATTCACCTTAGTTAGATTCTCCTTCTCCATGATGGGTTCATTTCTCTTCAATTGGTTCGTCGGATTTTATGATTAAAAATTTTAAATTTTCTAAAAAGTAAATAGTTCACTGATCGGTTTGTACTCAATTATATGTGGATTTCAGTTGCTTTTACTGCTTTTCTGGTTTATGAACTGATGTCACCACTCACTCTACGGCTTCAGATACACAACTACAAGTTAGTCTTTTGTGCTTTCTCAGTAATTATTTTCCAACTTTGATCCGTTATTCCTTCTAAGTACGTGCTGCTTTGGAAGCCCCATGACTGTGTCTAACATATTCCTCCTGTTATTGTTAATTTCTCACAGGTGATTATATCTGTAAATTATATTGGAGCCCCAAGCTTATATGTTTCTGGATTTGTATCATTATAGGACTATTGTGATTGCAAAACTGATTTAAGACTTGTCTTATGCATTTGGAATCAAGACTTGTGTTATGTGTGGCTTGTATATTATTTACTTGGATATTGAGACTTATATTTATGTTATGTGTGGTTTCTTTCATGATGTTTATATGAAACAGAAT
This sequence comes from Lepidium africanum, assembly GCA_900406405.1. Classification (NCBI taxonomy): domain Eukaryota; kingdom Viridiplantae; phylum Streptophyta; class Magnoliopsida; order Brassicales; family Brassicaceae; genus Lepidium; species Lepidium africanum. Next base: position 45,781 of record OVAX01000814.1, on the reverse strand, counting down.
AGGACTGGACAATACAAGAGATAGCTCTATAAATGTACATACAACAGCAAAAAAAAAAAAAAAGCGATATATTTATATGATATCACTAAATATTAGATATTAGTTGCTTTACTATAGCATATTTATCATATATATTATTGCACGGAATTTGACTCATAAAATTAGTATTATAGCATATGTCAAGGCTATAACACAATATATGATTACAATATCTAATAGCTATTGTAAAAACCATCAATTTTAGCACTACGTATGTTGCTATAATGAAGCAAATAATATCATCCCAATAAACGCTATTGTATTTTACCCTATCTTAGCGTTCTGAGAAAATGCTATCGAAGGAGGAGGACCTATTATAACTGCGGTATACGCAACATTTACTTTAACGCTATCAAACCTATATGATAACAGTTTTCAACTGCTAAGAATGTGCATTGTTCTTGTAGTGTTTAGCATATACAAATTTGAAAAGAAAAAGAAAATCGACAAAACAAACGTTAGAACTATTACCGGAGAAAAAACTTCACAGTTTAAAACCAACGAAACAAAATATATAGGTTTTGTTCTCAAAAAATAACTTGTCATCGCTGCTAATAAGCTGATCAATGCCAAGAACTGAACTAGTCATCATCAATAAACATTCCTGTCAACAAAGATGATAGGGACAATTATCCTAATGGCAAACTAACCAAGAAAATTAGTTTATAGAACTATGGCCATAAAACTAGCAAACGGACCAAACGAACACGTGATAAGATTATAACACATATCCATAACTACTAGATATAACAAAATTAACTAAAATCGAAGAAGATCAGAACCAAAAAATTCAATTATTTAATAAGCCATAGTTTAGGACTTTTGAAAAAACAATGATGTGTTTAAATTTTGGGTGAATTACTAAACTAGTCTCTTAACTGACTACAATAGTCCAAAAATATTTTTTATTATGATTCTACTCTTTTCGCGATTTTAATACCATTTTACCCATGTTCCCTTTGAAAAGAAAAATATTTGTTGTAGGTTTATTTATCAGTCAGTGTAGGTTTTGTAAGATTGATTTCTCTTATTTCTCGACTTAGTTCTCCAGTTTTGTAGGTTTTGTTTTTGTTTGATGTAAGTTTAAATATTCTTTGTTGTAGGTTTTTCTATAGTTTTTGTTGTAGGTTTATGTTTCATTTCTAAGGTCTTCGTTGTAGGTTTCTGAAATCTTGGTTGTAGGTTTATTTTTCATTTCTATAGTTTTTTTTGTAGATTTATATGTGTAAGACATCCTTCTCTCAATTGTAGATTTACATTTATGTCTTCTAGGTTTTACTACTTTGTCGTTCTCCAGTTATCATATGACTTAGTTCTTCTGTATTGTAGGTTTTAGTTTTGTAAATTCTAGATTTACCATTTTAGTCTTGTAGGTTTTCTCGTTCCCTTTTTGAAGGTTTTAGTTTTATTTACTCTATGACTTGGAAAGACTATTTTACCTCAAAATTAATACACACCTACCTTTTTCTTCTACAAACCCACGCCGCCATCTCAGACCATTGACACCATTGTTGTGGCTATTTTGTAGGTTTATTGAAAATGTTTTGTGGGTTTATTGTATGTTTTTATATTTACTATATGATATTTACATCTTTGTGTAGGTGAAAGACTTGAAGGCTCTTCGTACTTTATAAGAAACACTAGTATTGGTCAAGAAACATCGGAGAGCAGTTTTGAACATTATGATAGGACCAAAGTTAACTTGTTATTTGCTTATGCTTGCTTGTTTGTCATTTGTGTTTTCTTATGTAACATTTGTGTAAACCTACAAGCAAGCAGACAACAACTAACCTACAAAATGACAAATATAAACCTACATTAAGGTAATGGTAAACCTACAACAAGACAATGATAAACCTACAAATTTCAATTACAATTCATATGAGTAATCTCTTATGTCGTTGAATGCATCTTCTCCAATTGTAAGCTGCATCTCTTGAAACTCTTTAAGCTTACAAAAATGATTGAAGCTTTTTTCCATGTTGGGACTCACTATTGGCTTAAATAATCTCAGTAGATCATCCTTTTTCTCTGCCATTGCTCTGCAACACAGTAAAACTCGTTATAAGCATTTCCAAAAACCTACAAAACCACCAACAAAACCTATAGTTCATATATCAGACCAAAAAACAAATTTCCAGAAAACCTACATAATAATTTAAAAACCTACATAAGCAGTTCATAAAAACCTACTTCTCACAGACACAACTTCTTACACATTTAGTAATAAACCTACATAAACTTTGTAATTAAACTACTCAACATCACAAATTCGGTAATCCAACTCAAATACGCCAAAACAACAAATCTAGGAAGCTAATGTATACAAACCTACAATATTTTGGTTAACACCTAACATAGTTCACAAATTAACCACTCAAACAATAACAATCAATAAAAAAAATCACAAAATCAAGCATTAGTAACGAATTTCAACACAAATTCAAAGGAATAAAACTTACCCAAACAGTATATGCAGACGAGAAGAAGAAGATGAACATGAGAAAAAGAGGAGAACACGAGAAGTCGCAAAAAAAAATTTAGAGAAAAAGAAGAACAGAAATTAGGGTTAAGTTTTTTTGTTTAAAAGTTTGTTATATTTTCAATTTTTTCTTTAAAAAAATTATAAATTATAATGGTATTTTTATAATAAAAACGAAAAAAATAAAAAAAATTTAGTCAGAATGACATTATGGTAACAAAAGAAAATTCAAGACGTTTTCACCGCAAAAACAAACTTTCTAGTAATAATTAGTCGATTATATTAAACCCTTCCAGTCATTCTTTCTTAAATTTTTTTGATAAATTGCAGCATTCTCTTTTTGATACGTGGATTAAATCTCGGCTACGATAAAATAAATATTCGCTTGTTATGCAGAAAAAGAGAAGACCTTCGCCTTGTTAAAGCCTCCCACGATTTTCAGATCTGCTGAAGCAATCGTCATGGATATGGCGATTAGGTTTTCTCTCCTTCTTCTCGTCTTCTTATCATCTGCAATTGTATCTTTCTCTCTTTATGAAGATCAAGTTGGCCTCACGGATTGGTAAGTCTTCTCTTCTTCATCTGGTTTCTTCTGCCTCTTAATTTGTTTCTCTGGGGAAAATTAGCTGTGAAGTTCAGAAGCTTACTATTGATTCGAAAATTCTCATTCGCTTGGGAAGTTTTCGATTTACAAGTCTAACTAGAGCTTTTGCCAGTCGGATTACTCTAATCCTCAGTGTATCTATAATCTGTCATCTAGTGCTGTAGATCTTATTAGCTAAATAATTGTGCAATGATCTGATTCTTTAGAAGGATTCTTATGGGACGCTAGCGAATTTGAGATGCGATCGGGTAAAGCTACTTTGTGCTTATGGATATTGATTCCTAGGAAGATATGAGTGAAGGAACTAAAAATTTGTAGAAATTATATGTATTTTATATTGAGGAAAATAATTGTTGTATTGCGTAGGCACCAACGCTTCATTGGGAAAGTGAAGCATGCCGTATTCCACACTCAGAAGACTGGGAGAAAGCGTGTTATTGTGTCAACGGAAGAGAATGTTGTTGCGTCACTTGATGTCAGACATGGAGAGATTTGTAAGAATCGGCAATATTCATATGTTTGCTATCCGTGTTGAATCTCGAAGTGTCTTCCACTGAGATTGTCTTTTTACTTTGTTTTCTGGTTTGATGTAGTTTGGCGGCATGTTCTTGGGACAAAGGACGCCATCAATGGGGTTGATATTGCCTTGGGAAAATGTAGGATTTATTTCAATACATATGGATCAATTATGCCTGGAGTACCAAACATAACATTTACTTTTACCTGCAAAGATAATATACCAGCTTTTTAACTCTATTTTCTTGGCTTTAAATGATTTCAGATGTTATAACCCTTTCATCAGAAGGAAGTACTTTAAGAGCATGGAATCTTCCTGATGGCCAAATGGTGTGGGAAACATCGCTGCATAGTGCACAGCATTCCAAGTCACTTTTATCTGTGCCGGTTAGTAATATAATCGTAGGAGTTTGTTATTTTCTATATAAGGGGGACAACTGCTGCTATGCTTTTCGTTGTTCAAAGAAAACAGTAATTTTAGTTGTATTGATTCCTCGTTTACTTATTTATGATTGGAGCTATCTTGCAGATAAATTTGAAGGTTGACAAGGACTACCCTATTATTGTTTTTGGTGGTGGGTACCTTCATGCTGTTTCTGCTGTTGATGGTGAGGTCCTCTGGAAAAAGGATTTCACAGCGGAAGGGTATGAGCACACTTCACGTGATATCTATATGAGGTTACTCTAAGTGCGGATATGCATATTATAATGCTTTGCTGTTTAGTAATATTTTCTGTTTGCAATCTGGTGCTTCTTGTAGGTTTGAAGTTCAACGGATTCTGCAACCTTATGGAAGTAGTAAAATTTACGTGCTGGGGTTCCTTAATTCATCTGAGGCTGTTGTTTATCAGATTGATTCCAACAGTGGGGAGGTAGTGGCCCAAAAGAGCATGATGTTCTCTGGTGGATTCTCTGGCGAAATTTCATCAGTTTCAAATGTTAAAGTTGTAGTTCTTGATTCAACGAAGTCAAATTTGGTTACTATTGGCTTCCTAGATGAAGATATTAGCTTCCAGAAGACCCCTATTTCAGATCTTGTTGCGGATCCCGGAAATGCTGAGATTTTATCACCTCTTCTGAGCAATATGGTTGCTGTAAGAGTCAATAAACAAATTCTATTTGTGAGGGTTGGTGCTGAAGGAAAGCTGGAGAAGGTAGACTCGTTATCTGATGAAACAGCCATGAGTGATTCACTTCCAGTTGCAGATGACCAGGTGGCCTTTGCCTCAGTACATCATGAAGGGAGCAAAATCCATCTCATGGTGAAACTTGTTAATGACTTGGATACTGTATTGCTTAAAGAGAGCATTCAAATGGATCAAAACAGGGGGCGTGTCCATAAAGTTTTCATAAATAACTATATCAGGACTGACAGGACTAATGGATTTAGGGCGCTTATCGTGATGGAAGATCACTCACTTTTGTTATTGCAACAAGGGGCCATTGTTTGGAGCAGGGAAGAAGGCTTAGCTTCAGTGACTGATGTTACAACAGCAGAACTCCCTGTGGAAAAGGATGGTGTTTCAGTGGCAAAAGTGGAGCACACTCTCTTTGAGTGGCTTAAGGTATGAATGCTCTTAAACGTCTGGGTTGGTGGTTTCTTTTGTTTCTTTGTAGTTGTGTATTTTGTTGTGGTATATTCGATGTATTCCTTTGGTTTCTCACTCTAACCAGTGAACTCTTTCTGTTTTGTTTTTGGTAGGGTCATATGCTGAAGCTTAAGGGAACTTTGTTGCTTGCAAGCCCAGAGGATGTGGCAGCGATTCTAGAAATGAGGTTGAAGAGTTCTGGGAAGAACAAACTGACACGTGACCATAATGGCTTTCGAAGATTAATTTTAGCACTTACCCGTGCTGGAAAACTTTTTGCTCTACACACTGGGGATGGGAGAATTGTCTGGTCTATGCTGCTACAATCTCCTAGCAAATCAGAAGCCTGTGAACGCCCAAATGGTATTAGCTTGTACCAATGGCAGGTACCTCATCATCATGCCATGGACGAGAATCCTTCTGTTCTTGTAGTTGGCAGGTGCGGATCAGATTCAAGTGCACCTGGTGTACTTTCATTTGTGGATGTGTACACGGGAAAGGAGCTTAGCTCATCAGATATTGGTCACTCTGTTGTGCAAGTTATGCCTCTTCCATTTACTGACTCAACAGAACAACGTTTACATCTAATAGCTGACACCGTTGGCCATGTCCACTTGTACCCAAAAACTTCAGAGGCTCTCAGCATCTTTCAACACGAGTTTCAAAATGTATATTGGTACACTGTTGAGGCTGACAATGGTATTATCAGAGGACACGTAATGAAGGGCAGTTGCTCTGGTGAGACTGCAGATGAGTACTGCTTTATTACCAGGGAACTTTGGACTATTGTGTTTCCTTCAGAATCAGAGAAAATTATCTTAACACTAACACGAAAACTAAATGAGGTATAAATCTTGGTGTCAGTTCTCATCGTGCTTCCTTTATGCTTGTTAGTATTTTACTTCCGAAACACAGATCGTGGTGCTTTTTTCTGCGAGTAGCTTTTTCTTGAAGTCTTTTTTTTCTAATCTAGACCAATGGAAGCTCAATCAATGTTTCATATATAAATCATGACTAGTGTACGATTGTATTTCCAGGTTGTTCATACGCAAGCCAAAGTCAACACAGACCAAGACCTGTTGTATAAATACATATCGAGAAACTTACTTTTTGTTGCCACTATTTCACCAAAAGGCGCTGGTGAGATTGGTTCAGTTACACCAGAAGAGTCAGCGCTTGTAGTATACCTCATTGATACCATCACAGGACGTATACTGCACCGTTTGTCACATCAAGGCTGTCAAGGACCGGTTCATGCTGTAAGTCCTCATGCATTTTCATCTCATTTCTCTGTCACAGATTCAGTGCAACTTTCTTAGCCTTCAAATTGTTTCCAGGTGTTTAGTGAGAATTGGGTTGTATACCACTATTTCAATCTCCGAGCTCACAAGTTCGAGGTTACAGTCGTTGAGATCTATGATCAGTCTCGGGCGGTATGACTTCATACCCTAAACATTTTATTAGCTGATTGAGTGTTTTCATTGTGAAACTTTATATAATGTTATTTGCAGGAGAACAAAAATATCTGGAAGCTCGTATTAGGAAAGCACAATTTGACAGCGCCAATCACTTCTTACTCTAGACCAGAGGTGTTTACAAAGTCACAGTCATACTTTTTTGCTCAGTCCGTGAAAACCATCGCGGTGACATCAACTGCAAAGGGCATAACCTCAAAGCATCTTCTCATTGGTACCATCGGGGATCAGGTTTGTACATTTCTTATTATATTTAAATCCTTCCATAGATTGGAAAGTTGATATTTTAAATTATTCCAACGAATGTTTAGATACTGGCACTTGATAAAAGATTCGTGGATCCACGCCGGACACTTAACCCGTCGCAAGCTGAGAAAGAAGAAGGAATCATCCCTCTCACGGATTCATTACCCATCATTCCTCAGGTTCAGTCGCACTCGTTTTCCTTATTTTTGTTAGGAATGGAAAATCTCTGGTTTGATTTCGGTTAATTATCGTGATTGTATCAATTCTAATACACTTGTTACATTTCACAGTCGTACGTCACACACTCCCTCAAGGTAGAAGGTCTAAGAGGAATAGTAACAGCTCCGGCCAAGTTAGAGTCAACAACTCACGTGTTTGCCTATGGAGTGGATCTCTTCTACACAAGACTTGCTCCTTCAAAGACTTACGACTCGCTGACAGACGATTTCAGCTACGCGCTTCTCCTGATTACAATTGTAGCACTAGTTGCAGCCATCTACATCACATGGGCCCTTTCAGAAAAGAAGGAACTCGCCGCAAGATGGAGATGATTAGATCGTTCAAAAGGTCTTTGGTTTTTCACAGGTGTAGAATGTTTATGAATTGTTTTTGGAACTCGTAGGGAAAATACCATTGGCTTAACTTAATTCTTGGTGTTAGGCTTTGGAAAACTGAGTACTACTTTACAGACTCTTGTTTTGTGACCATTTTGTCACATACTAGAGTTGCACTAGACCTTCTGAATTTAAAGTTTATAGAAGCCTCTGTTTCACATGTTTTTGATGTATAAGACCCAAATCAGCCTGCCCTTTTTTCGTCTTCAAATAATGATTTTCCAATTATTATTTTATCTTCAGATGCTGATTAAATTAAAAATATACGTAGCCAGTTTAACACTATTTAAGATCCCCTAGCTATACATATGTTACACACGCACGCACCCATTTGGTTAAGATAAATATGTTCTTTTATGGTTTAGTATAGGAGTAATAACAAGCTTAGGGAGATAACAAGTGTCACGCCTGACAAAATTGTTGCGAATCATTTATTTTCTTCCTATTTAAATACTTGACGCTTCACTTCAGTCCTCACTCAATCTCTCGACAAGCCATGATGAAAGCAAACCAAAAACCAAAATCCCACGCGCCGCCACGTCCTCTCTTCTCCTGTGGCTTCTTCCGCCGCTGCACACAGTCGGTCCTCAGTCCAACCTCTCCTCACCAGCAGCAGCAACCTCGCCGTAAGCCAACCACCACATCCTCCTCATCTTCCTCCTCTTCAACCTCCACTTCTCAAAGCTTCACTCAATGGCGCTTCCCTCATCACCTTGACCAAACTCCATCCACCGCTCCTCCTCCTCTTCCTCCTCCACCTCCACCTCCACCGCCTCTTCCGGTCACCACCACTCTCCAAGAAGCCTTCCAGATCGCAGAGCTTCACCTCACATCCGTCTCCGAATCCGACAAGCTCCTCGCTCTTCAGCTACTCGAGCGTGTCGTCGTACCCGATCCACCATCTGATCCGACTTGTCCTCCGGGTCTCATGCGAGGCCTCGTCTCTTGCCTTCGAAGCAACAACAAGATCGTAACTGCCAAATACGTCACCAAAATCCTCCTCGCACTCTGCCTAGCTGAAGGAAACCGCCACGTGGCAGTCGAGGCAGGAGCCGCTCGAGCGGTGGTGGAAACAGCAGCTGGACTAGAGATCTCAGCCGTAGAACGTGCTTTAGCTGCGCTTGAGCTAATGTGCACGACGGCAGAAGGAGCGGCGGAGGTTCGTGCTCACGCGATGACGGTACCGGCGATGGTGGCTGTGATGGCGAGATTGGCTGGAAGGGGAAGAGAATACGCAATAAGCATACTATCAGTGGTGTACGGGAAAGAAGGAGGAGGAGGAGGAGGAGCGGAGGAGATAGCGGTGGCGCCGGCGGAGGAAGTGGCTCGAGCGGTGGCACTAGCGTTGGAAGGAGGAGATTGTACAGCGAGAGGAAAAAGAAAAGGGGCCCAGTTATTGAAGACACTAGAGGAATATGGACGGTTGGATGTGAGTCAGAATGGGGCATGAGAAAATGAAATCCAACGGTGGAGATTATGTCAGATAAAAATAAATCTGAAAGCTAGTTTGGGGTCACGGGCTTGTTGTTCTTTTCTTTAAGATATGTGGGCCTTACTTCTCTGTCTCCCTTCCTATCTCTGTATATATACATTTAGCTCTCCTTTTAATTATTACATTCCTATTATCTCAAAAGTTGTCAATAATGTCCAACATAAAAAAAAAAAGTAAATTTTACTGACGAATAAATTCCCATACGATAAAATAATATTTCAATTCCATAGCCTTATATAAAAAAATGACGATATATGAATGATAATACTGTAGTTAAAAACAATTGGATAAATCATAACGAAATATTGGAATCAAACCAATATTGCTGAAACCAACAGCTTAGTGATAGAAACATGCTTATATATAAATGCCATTTCGACAAGATCAGAGAGTAAAGATGGGTTAAGTGTAACTGTGATGTGGCATATATAAATTGTTAACACAAGACAGGTTAGTGTGAGTATGTGACATGGATTGTTAGAGATCAAAATGGTGTCTCCAACTATTGGGATATTGACTCTAGGATCTACATCAAATGCTCTTGAAGCTGTGTAGAGGTTCAGCTCGTTACGAATAAAAGTAATACCATTTGTTAAAATAAAACACTAAAAAAAAAAGGAACTTGAAGACGATTTGAATTTGCCGAATTTGAAAATAATTTCAAACTCATTCTTAATCGATTAGTATAGAAGGAAAGAGCAATAATATGACAATGAATAGATTTGGCAGAGATGAAAGGAGAAGAGAATATGGAAGAGATAAAGAACTAGGAATTTAAGATTTGGGATTGTATTCACCATTTTCACATGTTCCCTTCGTGTGTTTTTGTCTATTTTACAGATATATGAAACACATCATTTCATTGCAAGAGAGGAGATTAACGATACTAAATGGGGTTAAAGTTTTCCGTTAGTTGAGTTAACGACGGAGTTAAATTGAACAGTCAATGCATAATTAGAAGTTTATTTGGAAGTCAACACAAATTTAGATGTTTAATTTGAAACTGACCAAGTTCAGTGTTTAATCTACCCATTTTTATAAGTTCGATGTTTAATCAACTTTTTCCCTTTAATTATTACATCCCTATTACTAACTATCTCAAAAGTTGACAATAATTTCATAACATAAAAGTTACTATATATTTTACTGACACTAGTTGGCAAGAAACAGGTGGCACAATTAGCTTGTCTTTGATTTAGCTAGGTACTATGTGGGGAATTCGATTCATGCCCAGCTCTAATTAGAGAATTTAGATTGTGAATCGGGTCGTAGTCGATCCAATAATGATTTGTTAACAAAAAAACAAAAAGTTTACTGTATTTGACTGACGAATAAATTCTGATATAAAATAAAAATTTTATTCCATAAGTCTTATATTAAAAAATGACGAGATATGAATGATAATACTGTAGTTAAAGACAATTGGATATATCATAACGAAATATTGAAAACAACCCAATATTGCTGAAACCAACGGCTTAGTGATTGAAACATGCTTATATATAAATGCCATTTCAACAAGATCAGTGTAAAGATGGGCTAAGTGTAACTGTGATGTGGCATATATAAAATGTTAACACAAGACAGGTTAGTGTGAGTATGTGACATGGATTTTTAGAAATCAAAATGGTGTCTCCAACTATTGGGATATTGACTCTAGGATCTGCATCAAATGCTCTTGAAGTTATGCAGAAGTCATGGGCCGTTCCGAATAAAAGTAAAGTCATGTATTGTTAAAATAAAAGGAGAAAAGGAGAAAAAAATTGGAATTTGAAGATGATTTGAATTTGCCGAACTTAAAGATGATTTCAAACTCATTCTTAATCGATTAGTATAGAAGAAAAGAGCAATAATATGACAAATGAACGTATTTGGCAGAGTAGAGAAGAGAATATGGAAGAGATAAAGATTTAGGGATTTAAGATTTAAGAAATATGGAAGAGAATATTTTTTCGCCATTTTCGAAAAAAAATTAGGTGCTAAGTTTTCCTAAAACAAGATAAATTTTTGGATCATAAGATTTAAGGAAAATTTTTTAAAATATTTTAAAACTTGACCTTCAATTTTGTAGAGTCTTTAACTTTCTCGGATCTAAATTTTTTTAAACAAAAAGGAGTTTCTAATATTTAAAGAGAAAAACTTGTATAAAAAAAATTCAAATGGGTCATTAAATATTTTTGGGTCTTGTGACGGATTTCATATCACAAGTATTAAGGTACGTTCCTACATAGGCCATATATATAACTTATGAAATTCCCAACAGAAAGTATATCAGTTGGTAATTTTTGACCTACCACAATTATAATAAGTATATATCCAATAACTAGTTAACCACAACACTATAAGAAAATTATATATTTATACGTAATATTTCATCATAATAACACATATTTCGTCACAATATAAAAATATTACTACAAATTATTAGTGATTTGTAAATGGTTAGAATACAAGTGTCATACATGTATATTAGTAACAAAAACGTTGTAATATGTTTGTGATAAACAAACCTAGTTACAATTTCATCGAAAATCATTATGGAATAGTCACAATGACTCATAACAAATAAAATTCGTACCATAATTGTATATAAAATGTCACAATTTATTACTAATATTCTTAGTCACAATACAATTATCACAATAGCTTAAACTTTTTGTAGTGATGATGATATAAATTATAAAATAAGATATAAGATCTCTTGAAACACAGCCTTAATTTATCTTTTGATCAGTATTATAAGTGTCATTAGGGAGAAAAAAAATCATATATAGGCATATGAATAATCTACCTATCTTGTTATATATCTTAGGAAGATTTGACAATTAATATATAAGATTTATGGGTCAATCCACTTATTGCTAATTAGTTTTGAATTAGAAATTCATGATTTCTAACAGATCCTCTATTAGAAGCATGAAGTAGAGTAATGACCATATATTGCTATTACATAATTATACAAGGGAAATTTGAGTGTATGACAAAGTATAAGTCGGAAATTGGCAAAAATGGCAAGCGAGTAGAGTGTAGGCTACTGTAGCCAAATAATGGCAAAAATAACCCTAAAATGTAGTATGTGTTTGTTTGTGTCAAAACTCATTATTTTTTATTGAAAAGCGATGTTAACAATATTATTACACGTTTTAATTTGTATTGTATGTTTATCTTTAAATTTGTTGCAATATATTTATAGTTATCGTCGTAAATTTTTTATTACTTCTATATATCCAACATATTAACTGAATCCTTTCTTATTCCTCCTCTAAACCCCTTCTTATTCCTCATATTTCTCTCAATTATTTCTATATATCTAATTTGTTATTGTGTACAAACAAAATATTATCAATCTACGCAACTTCTTATCGTGTATGATTTGTATTATACTATTAACTATATCATTAGCATGTTAAATATATCATTATCAGATCATGACCGATACGAGCATCCCAAATCATTTTATGTTTCTTTATCTATCTTTTGATACAATATTTCTATTATCTAAATATTTTATTTTTGTTTTAATCTTCTATAAGGACTTCTAAGGAAATGCTTGTTAGATTGCCAATTTCCTAATAATTATTGTCATTAACCTAATTTCCAACTTATATATTGTCATATAGCCAATTCACACACTATACAATTACGTATGTAATATAATTTATGTATGACCAAGGACGCTAATTGATCCCAACCATCTTTCGTTTGTGGTTATGCAGGTAATTAATGCTATGTATCAGCAATACAATATACAACTCACCATACATTTGTCCCAACATAATTAATCGTCACAAATATAATAGAACCTAGTGAAGTAACCTGAACGGAGCAGTACCACCAAAACTAACACAGACACAAAGTTTTTTGAAGTCTTTATATTTAGAATGAAATAAACAATTACAGTTTTGTTTATTCAGATTTACAATAAATCAAACTTAATTCAACATTGATATGTTCTAAACTATTCAAAACTCACACAACACTACAAACTTATAGCTGCTATAACACTCTTAGTATCACTCACCAAGAACAACTTAAGTTTTTCACCTAAACTTTGAACTCTCAATTTTTCTTCTCTTTGAAAGCTTAACATTCTCTCAGCTGCTAAGATTTCCCTATGAACTTTTGGAAATTTTCCAAAACACTCTGCTCCTCCTTTCTGTCGCAGAGCTTTGTTGCTTTCTGCATTCTGCAGAACCATTAGAGTTGACCCTTTACTTCCTTCATGTTCCGCTGCCGTATAATGCCTCCGGGTTGAGTCAGCTTTCACTTTCTTACTGCAGCCGCTTTTTACCTTCTGATTTTGGTGCAAAGTTATTGTTGCTCAAAACTTTTACACTGAGTATGATGTTGCCACATCAGCTCTATTTAAATCAAAGACTTGGTCCATTATTTTCTTTATGCCTCTTCACCTACTTCGAGCTGGTCACGTGTTCTTTAAGCTGGTATATACATGATCATGGCACAAAGCCAATCACAATCAGCACTCAGTAGAATTAGGATCAGTCATCATATATTTTGTTTTTTTGGTAAAAATGTTAAATTTATTCACCATTTTCTGATTTTCGACAGAAGTACAGAGGAAACAAAGAAACAGATTAAACAAAAACTACAGCAATTACGAAAATACAAACAACCATCTAGCTAACAGGTAAGAAGGCACTAAAGCAAAAAGGATATGAAAGGACTACTGCTACTAAGAAATCGTCGACTCTGACCAGTGGCATCGAAACTGAGGGTCGGTGCATCATTTCCTTTCACCATTGATTATCCGCAAACCCTCCAAACAATTGCCACGAGTGTGAAACCGAATTCATCAACACATGCAGCTCTTCCTTGAAGTGAGTCGCGAACCCTCCAATCAATTGCCACTAGTGTGTTGGATCGATGCTCGCCCTCGAAAGAGAATCCAACAACACCTACAGCTTTTCCTTGAAGTAACATTCATCAACCAACGAGCGTCTTTGAAAGCAAAGAGCCAAGTGAACCACTTTTTAACCCAAACACCAGAAGCAGACACACAAATACAACAACAAAAACTACCATCTCTCACAAACTAGAAACACTTACCGGATCTACCCACGGGAAGCCTAACCAGAAAAATGAGCTCGACTACACTCCTCAGCCACAGACTCACCAAAGCTAGAAGAGCAGTCCTCAAGCTCAAACTAGACTAATCGAACTCGTCACCACAATAGCTAAAGAGAAGAAGCAAAAGATGTTTACCGGCAGCAAATCTGGCAAGCTTGACAGAGCCGGCAAGTCTCTCCAACAGACTCAAAACCTTGCGACGCTGTCCTCATACAATCAAGGAGGAGGGACGTGAAGGGACCGCCTCGTCACACTCTACAGATTCTACAGATTCTACAGATTCCATCTTCTCAGATCTTAGAATCCAAGCTGAGCGCAAATAGCCTAAACTGTAGCGCGTCTGGAGTGGAGGAGTGGAGGGAGAGTGCGGGAGGGGGAAGACAAAGGAGGGGTTTTTTTTTGGTGGTGGTGAGGTTCATCGACCGCGGAAAACAGAATATGAGTGAAACTGCGCTATCTACAAAGAAAAGAGAAGTGGGAAAAAAAAATAATAATTCTTTCTTTATTTTATTTCCTTCAGTTCTCTTATCAGTGAACAGATTATTAAGTCACTGATATCAACTAGTAAATATCGTTCAACGAATAACGAGAATGGCCATAATCATCACATATATTAATCTAAGCATATTTCTTTCTTGTTATAAGAAAGTGAAGTACTTTACGTCAAACTATGAAATATTCAAATGTTAAGATCTTCTCGCATTATATAAACAAACCACATTTTTGGCTTTATGTAATTCTTCAAAATAATTAGAAGTACCATTACCGCACAACTAATTCATGCATGTTACGTGATAAAGTTGATTAAAAGTTTATTTTAATTCTATTTTGAGTTTTCTAATTTTATCTCCAATAAATGTTATATAAAAAATTATATTGGTTTAAAAAAATTTTAATCGAAAAACAAGCTGTTGAAGGAAAATATGGCAGAGGGAAAATCTAATTATTCAATAATCCTTGGGGATCATTTTTCAAGGTTTTTTTTTTGATAGGTATGTGAATTTCATTACAGAAATGATAGCTGTAGAGTTATAGTCAGATTCTTTGCCAAAAAAAAATAAAAACAAAGAGCCATTCTATCATTAGATTTTTGAAGCCTTTGATCGATCTTCTCACCAATATGGAGTCCCTATTCGTTCTGTCCAATTGCTTGAATAAGATCTCTGAGGGCATCGACTTTTGAGAATGAATGCGCTCATTTCTTTCTCGCCACAGCAAGTATATAGTTGTTTGGATAACTAACCTCTTGAGTAAAACTGATACAGATGATGATGGTGTGGAAGTCCAGTGCATAAGAGCTTCCCAGGTGTGAAAACCGTGGAAGTTAACCCGCAAACGTGCCAAAATAAGGGACCATAGTGATTCAGTGTAAGTACACCTTAAGAAAAGATGTTCTCTGGTTTCTTCGAACCCATCACAAAGACAACAAGAAGAGACAATATTCATTCCCCAATTACAGAGGCGTGATCGACTAGGAATTCTATCATAGTTAGTAACCCACATCATAAAAGCATGCTTTGGCGTGCAGCCTTTGAACCAAATCATAGGAGCCCACCACTTAGTGCTCTCTTTCCTTCTATGAATATTCCAAAGAGTGGAAGCCGAGAACCGAGAGAAGGATTTACCTTCTAACTCCAACATATAAGTGTCAGTTGCATCGAGATTAAGTAGCAATGAGACTCGGTGTAATTCTCTGTGAATGGTCGATGCCTCCTCCGAGCGAGCATTTCTCAATGCCCATGAACCATTGTTGATTGAATCAACAACCTTTGCAGAAATTGGAATCCCCAATTGTGAGGGTCCACTCTCTCCAATGAACTCGTATAATGAGCCCAATGACGTCCAACTGTCATACCAAAAACTTGAGACCTGTCCATTCCCGATCTCACACTTCACAAAAGACTTAATTAAAGGACGCAGAGAAAGGAGATTGTTCCACATCCATCATTTTTCAAGGTTTACGATCAATCGATCAACATTTACATACTATCAGTGTTTTGTTGGTTAATGTAAAATTTCCGAAACTCTTTCCGGCTTTCTAGATTTTGTATAGGGGATTAATTATCTCTATTACATTTATAATGTTGTTTTGTAACAATAAAAAAAAAGGAAGAAGGTAGTTTTAGGTACGGATAGTTCAAAATGAATGAATCGAAGAAGTGGTTGAGTTTGCACTTACTTTGGACCGAAGAATCAACTTTAATACATTACTTATGTACACTCTGTCTCTCCTCGTTGGCTTTCAAAACATTTTCAGTTAAGCCAAGTCAGTGACCAACTTTAATAAATTATAAAAATTGGACCTTCAAAAACTGGACTGGATTGGCATGAATGGTTTAGTAATCTTCACTAATAAATGAGGGTTGGCCTTGGAAACAATGATTTGAGAGGCTTTGTTTGCCTTTTACGTTTCATGCTACACTTATTAATTGATAGTGGTGCGTACCAATCAATAATGAAACAATTATCGATACACACATCTATCATCTTATATGATAATCCCAGTTCGGCAACTAATTTCTGAACTCTTATGATAAACCAGCATTAATATGTTCACTTATACTAGCAAAGTTAACCATAGATGCATCTTTTCTATAACAGTACCACGCTTTATACCTAGACATAAATCATTTACTATATGGATGAAGCTATACTTGTTTTACATAAATAAATTTCCTATTTTCACATTTAGGATACAACAAACCTGCTTCACGAGTTATGCTTTTGATTTTCGGTAAACTCCATAAATTGTTTCATCCCATCCGCGGTAAGTAACCATGTCACTGGATCAATTCTTTCTTGACCCATCCATTACCGAAAATATATAGTTGATATTTTGTTTTCCATTTTTCGTTTTTACTTAGAGATGGTTGGGATGAATGAAATGTTGGTGGTTATATAGACGGATTTTCCGACCAAATCTGACGGCTTTTGACAGACGCACCTAATTCTCGGTTACAAATGAAGACGACACTTACGTGTATATCAAACAGAATCTGAATCCAACTTTATCAATAATTATGTTCGTATAATATTTATGTTTATATAAACATTTGATATATTTATATTGTATAAATTGTTATATGTTTTTCAGACATAAAATGATTTTGATTTTCTTATCAGCATGGGCTATAATTTAGGACGATAATTCTTCTGAGTGGTTAATCTTGTTTTTTGACACAAAATGTTTTCCTATCCATAAATTTTATTTGGTTCACGTTAATCTATACATTTAGATACTATTTAGAAAGTAGTAAAGCTACTTACGACAAAAGTATATATATATATATATATATATATATATATATATATATATTACTTTTCAATGATTTTAAATTCATATCACTCATTGTAATATATCATATATAAAAAATCCAAAAAAATATGAATCTCAAACTTTTTATGTATGTTATTGTCATGTGTATGAGTTTGAATGAAATCAAAAGATGTGAAGACAATATTTTAGAAATCACAAACGAACTTGGTCCTGATGTTATGCTAGGCACTTGCGATTCAAACCGAGGCCACAAGTATAACCCTATAAATTTGGCAAATGGGCAGTCACAATCTTTCAAGATTAATGAGAGAATAGACACTCTCTAGAGAATAGTTGTACGTTGTCATTTGGTAGATGGTGCTAATAAAAAGAGCCTTTGGCATGCATACAGGGGAGCTAGAGTTATAAATAATGCTCGATGTAATGAAAGACGTCAATATCTTGTTAGAAAAGATGGAATACATTTAGTGAAAAATAAGAAACCGAAAACTGAAGTACATCAATGAATACCTAATTAATATTTGTTTTAAGAAGAAAAAAATCATTTTGAAACTAAATAATTATGAATATGGGTTAGGGTTTTTACATATGAGATAACTAATCATATATATTATTTAATTTATGATTAAAATATATAAGCATGTAATGTTTTATTGTGAAATATGATATATATATATATATATATATGTTGGAGGTGGATCCGAGATCCTACTTTGTTCCACGAGAAACAATGGACAACCTAAGTATTGAACTCGGCAAGTTTATCGAAGTCTCAACTCAAAAGAATTCCTTCTCGGAAGCGCGCTGAACCTTGAAGGAAATCGGACGACACGTCAGCAAACAAAGAAATATAAATTTTCCTATTCCGACGTGGAAAATTTCCGAAAATCTAGCAAGAATCTTCTAGATACGATCTTATCTAGAAATTTGTATATTTTCCTTTATTCAATCTACTTTGTAACCGCCTCTATGGTCTATAAATAGGGGAGCAGGTCCTTCAAACAAAGGATCCGCTTTTGGACATCATACATTGAGCAATAGACTGTACTCGGCAATCATCATCTTCTTCGTAATACACTTCTTTTCTTCAAAGCTCCCAAAAAATCCCTGCCTAATCTTCTCTCTTTTAATCAGAATCGCAGATTTAGGTCCTTGTACTAGACCCAATTCGAAATGTTGGCGTCGTCTGTGGTGAAGACATCGAAGGAATTCTTTACACAGGAACAAGGACTGCACGAAAAACAAAGAATGGTGGAAGACGAAGTAACCATCAGCTCACCCGAAAGGAGGGACCAAAACCTCCAAGGAAACACTGATCCAACTCTTGGATCATCCTTGAACTCTGTTCCAACTCATGAGGAGAACCGAGAAAACTCTCAAGAAGTTGTTGTCCTCCCCGGTCCACCTCAAGGACCACTTTCGATCAAAAACTTGGTGCGCAACATGATAGCGCAATTCGAGGCTTCTGATCAAAGAAACTCGGAAAGGTTCAACAGAATTGAGTCTCGTCTAAACGAGAGTAGCCTCCCGTCTACACAAAACAACAAGCCATATGGAGAAGTATTGGCTGGCGTCCAAACAAATCTGTTTGGAGCAGTACCGAGTCCACAACCAACCAACGTGACGGGACCAGGAAGCATACTACAACGCCGAATGCGTCAGGACAGCAAACGCCAACTACAATGGACGCAACAGTTGTATACTGGATAATGGAGGACATGCGATCTCAATTCCATCAAGCTACCAGTTCGGCACCAGAGATTGGGTGAATTTTAGCTCAAGCTTGGAACTCACCATTCGCACCAAGACTAATAAGGATCTCAGTAAACCAGGGACCAAGAATAACGTGCCCTACATACGACGGGACTACTGATCCGATTAAATTCATTAGTGCTTTCAACGTCATGATGAACGGGACAACTCTTTGCCGAGAATCTAACCAGCTTACTGCCAACTCTTTGCCGAGAATCTAACCAGCGATGCCCTAGTATGGTTCACCAAGTTACCAACTGGATTGATAGAGAGCTTCAATCAACTTGCTGAGTTGTTCATGAAGCAATACGCCCTATTCGTTAACCAAGATACTTCTACAGCGGAGTTGCGGTCTTTGAAGTAAGGGTTTGACAAATCACTGAAGTCGTATCTTGGACGATTTATGAAAATTCTGACTAAAGCAAAATTTAGTGATATTATGGCTATCAAGGCTCTAAGAACCGGAATGGTTATGGATGGGGCCTTAAGCAGAGATCTTTTCGTAAATCGGCCCAGTACAATCTCATATGCCCTTTGTAGAGCAGCAAGGCATGCAAACTACATAGATGAGAAGCAAATCCTCGCTAGAACTTTAAAAATTCATCGAGACTCAGGAGCTAAGGAGTCGAAATAAGAGTATCATGAGCCAAGACAACACAATTACAGACGAAAAGTGATCTCGGCAACAGTTTTTCAAGTCGACGAAACTGACAACCCAGCTCGTAAGAAGCCGTTCAACAACACTTACGACCAAAGTAAATACTGTGTCTTTCACAATAGGACTGATCATTCAACTTCGAAGTGTAAACAGCAGCAAGAACTACTTTCCGAGAAGTTCATCAAGGGAGAGTTGAATCTCTCAGAAGAAGAAAGTCAAAATTTCAAAACACAAAATTGAAAAGAAGCCGAGTTGCGAGAAGCAGGTTACAAAGCAGCAAACCAAGACGGTAATGCTAAAGAAAAACCAAAACGTCAAAAACAGGACGAGGAATCCAATGAGTCAGGATCCCCGAGTGTGAAAGTCAACGTAATCATGGGATGATTACAATTTTGTGATGATACTACAAGGTCAATTAAGAGGTATGAATGGAAGGTTTTAGCAGCAGTCAACCTTGATCCAGTCCAAGAAAGCTTAGGATTGGTTGACTTAGAAGTTACATTCACCGCTAAGGATGTTGAAGGAGTAAGCTTCCCACATAACGACCCGCTAGTTGTAAAATTACGAGTAGCCGACTACGACGTATCTCGTATTCTCATCAATACAGGCATGTCGGTATATCTAATCTTCAAAGAGATGTTGGATAAGATGGCCTTGCTAGATGCACGACTCAAACCAGTGGAAAGAACGCTGACCGCATTCGACGAAAGTACGATAAATGCAATCGGAACTATCAAGTTAGCAATCCGAGTTGTCAGAATTACCAGATGGATCAAGTTCTTGGTAGTAGGTAAACCACAAATCTATAATATGATCCTTGGAACACCTTGGATTCATACGATGAAAGCGATCCCGTCAAGCTACCATCAGTGTGTGAAGATTCCGACAAGCGAAGGAGTTTACATGCTTCGAGGAGATCAAAAGATGTCTCAGACATGTTTCATCGCATAGTTAAATTTACGAAACAAATTCTGCATGATCACGGCGACTGTGAAAAAGCAAAGCATTGACAGAACCTCCCGTTCCAAAAAAACCAGACCAATCTAGCGTCGAATTCGTCAATATCGACCTAACAGACCCTTCTAAATGTGTCAGCATTAGGGTCAACTTGAGTAAGCCGATCTGAGACAAGTTGATCCAACTTATGTAACAAAATATAAAGACATTTGTGTGGACAGCTAATGATATACCCGGAATCAATCCAAATATTGCAAGGCACAGATTGAACGTTGATCCGACATACAAGCCCATCAAGCAGAAATGAAGAAAGCTAGGCGAGAAAGAACAAAGGCTGTAATTGACAAGGTCAAAAAGCTTACTGAAGTTGGATCAATCGTCGAATTCCAATATCCAGAATAGTTAGCTAACTCAGTAGTCATTCCCAAAAAAACAAAAAGTGGTGAGTATGTGTGGACTTCACCGCCCTCAACAAAACTTGTTCAAATGATAGTTTTCCACTGCCAAATATCGACAGAATTGTCGAGGCAACCGCTGGAAATGAATTCCTTTCATTTATGGACACCTTCTCAAGATATAATCAAATTCGGATGCACCCCGATGACATGGAGAAAACTTCATTCATCACAGAACAAGGAACTTATTGCTATAAAGTAATGTTATTCGGTTTAAAGAGTATCGAAGCGACTTACCATAGATTGGTCAACAAGATGTTTGTCAATCAACTCGAACAAACAATGGAAGTTTACATTGACAACATGCTAGTCAAGTCTCTTAAAGCAGAAGATCACATCGAACATCTAGCACAATGTTTTCAAACCTTGAACGAGTATCAGATGAAGCTTAACCCAGCAAAGTGCACCTTCGGAGTAACCTCGGGAGAATTTCTTGACTACATAGTCACTCAAAGGGGAATCGAAGTGAAGCCAAAGCAAATTAAAGCAATCCAAGAGCTATTTTCTCCGAAGAACAAAAGAGAGGTTCACTGGCCGAATAGCTGCCATAAATCGGTTTATCTCGCGCTCAACAGATAAGTGTCTCCTATTTTACAACTTGTTGCGGGGAAACAAAGAGTTCAAGTGGGATGAGAAGTGTGAGAATGCCTTTTCTGAGTTGAAGGAGTATCTTTCAACTCCGCCAATTCTTGCAAAACCTGAAGACGGAGAGCCACTATACTTATATATTGTAGTATCAGCATTAGCAGTGAACAGCGTGCTAGTTCGAGACGGCAAAGGAACCCATCACCCAATTTTCTACACAAGCAAGTCTTTGGACGGCGTCGAAACTAGATACCCGAGTACGGAGAAACTTGCGTTAGTAGTAGTGATCTCGGCAAGGAAATTACGACTTTACTTCCAGTCTCACATTATCATTGTGTTGACCAATCATCCGCTACGAACGATTCTACATAGTCCAAATCATTCCGGAAGACTGACTAAGTGGGCCATCGAATTAAGTGGATACGACATCGATTTTAAGGGAAGAACAATTGCAAAGTCTCAAGTACTGGTTGACTTTCTATTTGAGCTGGCCCTCGACTTGGAACCCTTAGAGTCAGACAAATTTGTTCAAACTTGGAAGATTTACGTTGATGGATCATCATCACAACATGGTTTGGAAATTGGAATCCGACTTGAAAGTTGGACAGGAGAAATCTTGGAGCAATCATTCCGACTTGCATTTCCGGCATCCAACAACGAAGCAGAATACGAGGCATTGAACGCAGAGATCAGGCTGGCCAAAGAGATCGAAGCAACTAAAGTAGTCAACCAAGTGAATGGAGGCTATGATACAAAGAAGGATCGGATGGAAGCATACCTCAAAGTCGTCAATGATTTGACAAAGGATCTGGGGGGACAATTATTGGAGGTGGATTTGAGATCTTACTTCGGTCCACGGGAAACAATAGACAAATTCTAAGTATTAAACTCGGCAAGTTTATCGAAGTCTCAACTCGGAAGAATTCCTTCTCAGAAGCGTGTTGAACCTTGAAGGAAGTCGGACGACACGTTAGCAAACAAAGAAATGAAAATTTTCCTATTCCGACATGGAAAATTCCCGAAAATCTTGCATAAATCTTCTAGATACGATCTTATCTAGAAATTTGTATATTTTCTTTTATTCAATCTACTTTGTAACCGCCTCTATGAATAGAGGAGCAGGTCCTTCAAACAAAGGATCCGCTTTTGGACATCATATATTGAGCAATAGACTGTACTCGGCAATCATTCTCTTCTTTGCAATGCACTTCTTTTCTTCAAAGCTCTCAAGGAATCATTTCTCAATCTTCTCCCTTTTAATCTGAATCACGAATTGAGTTTCTTGTGCTAGATCCGGTTGGAACTATATATATATATATATATATATTGTCTAAATCATTTAAATTGTATTACACTATTTTCCTTATATATATATAATTTTATTTAAAGAATTTTTATTGTGCCTATCCCAAATCATTAATATAATTAATTAAGAAAAATACAAAGACTTGATTTTTGAAAGAATTTTTTTTCGTCTATATATATATATATATAGTTTGATGAATAAAAATAAATTTTAAAATAATTTTTTTTTCAAATATAAACAATAATTAAATATATTGAATAAATAAAAAGAAAAAATTCACATTGATAAGTCAATCAAAAAAAAAATTTTGCGATTAAATTAGCCACTCAAAAGTTAAAAAGAAAGTTAACCATTGTAATTTTCGGCTACCCACTAGGTTTGATAAAACTGATTGTAAGCATCAATCATTTTATTTACACATTAAAAAGTAAACACTACACGCTTTCTGTTTGTGTACTATTGTGTCATATCAATTATTAGACTCGATATTTTTTTCAAATGTTACACCGACGTAATGCTTATGTGTAAGTGGACGTATAATATTAGATATAAAGCCGTGCACGCATTTATTTTTATTAAATAAAATTTAATATATAATTTAAACAGTGTTTTAGAAAATTATATGTTTACTGGATTATTAATTTCGATATCCAATTTTATATAACAAGATTTGGTACGTAAAAAAATCTAGTTATTTACTCATTTTTGAAACTTAACTTAATATTAACGTAATATATAGGATATATTAAAATTTTGATATATAAAAAAATCTTTTTGATTAATAACTTTTGAAACACAACTTTAGGATTTGTATATTGACATACTTAATTGGTAGTTAGTTCAGTTAAACCTACTCGTAATTATTAGGCTTTGACCCAAATCTGTCATTATACGAATTGTTTATTCGTAGCCTCTTTGTGATAAGCATTCAAAATTAAATGAAGTTATCTCTAACCTTAGACACTCTAAACAAAAGTTACAAAACTAAAAAGGTAAAAAAATCCCAATCATGACAAAATAACCTAATCCAATGCCAAATCAATGTTTTGCTGAATTAACGGGATTTGGTATTAGATTTAAAATATATCAAAATCTATTAAAATACATGATTCAATAATCCCCACCAAAAATTGACGTTGACAACTAAAAAACCTAAGCTGAGATTTGAAAAAGCATAATTAATAGTATAAGAAATCGGACAATTTTGATTGCAGAATTAGCAACAATAAACCAAAACCATGATTATAATTTGTGATCTAATTTTTAGTATAATTTTGTTTTTTTCTGGATAATCAATCACGTAACCCCACAGTTTGGGCTTGAATTACGGATGTTATTGTCAGATGAAAGAAATGAAAAATCTACTATACAGTATAGAGATATGATGTTAGAAACATTGGTTAGGATTCAGCGATTTTACCTATAACTTCAACAGAGCTAATAAGTAAGTAAGCGCTGGACACCCTCACATATCATTTTTTTTCTCAATTTCTTAACTCATTTTTAGTTTTATTTTCCTTATTCATTTAATTTTCACAATAGTTTATAAAACTAAATCAAATCTCATTTTATTTCACACATGACTATGAGTTTATGACAATGATATTGAGTTTTGGTCAAACTTTGGATATTGCCTAAATTCCTTATATTGATTCCCTTGAAAGCAATGTTCTCCATGTCCGGTCCAAAGGCATTTACTCAAGTATAAGTAGCACAACCTTCCAAACAATAATAATCACAACCTTAATAATCTCTCCGCATAATCATGTTTTTCTCTCAAACTCTCCATTTCTCAATTATATCTTTCTTCTTCACAATATGGACCGTTCGATCCATACCACCACAACCACCGGTTCGATGCGACCAAACCGGCTGTACAATTTCCAACGCTTACGGTACATGGCCTGACCGTAAAACCTGCAACGCGGCTAACATCACATATCCAACGACGGAGGAGGAGCTTCGTAAAAAAGTGGCTTATGCCGTCGAAAACAATCTCAAAATCAAAACCGTCACCAAATTCTCCCACACCATACCTAAGCTCGCTTGTCCTTCCGGTTCAGACTCAATGCTAATTAGTACGTCCAAGTATAATTCGGTTATTGAGATTGAACCGGACCGGTTAACAGTTACGGCTGATTCCGGAGTTTCTTTGAGAGAGCTTATTGATAAAGTCGAAAAAGCTGGGTTTAGTATCGGAACATCTCCGTATTGGGAAGGAGTGAGTATCGGTGGGTTGATTAGCACTGGGTCCCATGGAAGCTCCTGGTTTGGACGAGGCGGTTCGGTTCACGATCATGTCGTCGGAATTAGCCTTGTGGTTCCGGCGAGTCCATCAGAAGGTTTTGCTAAAGTTGTTAGACTCGAAGAAGGGAGAGACGATAAGCTTCTTAACGCCGTCAAAGTGTCGTTGGGTGTTTTAGGTGTCATCTCTAAGGTATAAACTTAACGCCGTTAGCTAATCTGTATCTGTTGTGTATTTTTATAATTTATTTTTCCGGCGCATTTAATTTATGTAGGTGAAGCTTACGATAGAAAAAGCATTCAAGAGAAGTCTGACGTATAATTTTACATCTGACGTGGCACTTGAAGACATTTTCATGGAACATGGAAAGAAATTCGAATTCGGAGACATAACTTGGTATCCTTCTAGAAAAACTGCGGTTTACCGTTACGATTTCCGATCACCGGTCAACGTCTCCGGCAACGGAGTCAACGATTTCATTGGTTTTCAGTCTAATCCTATATTGATCTCTAAAGGAGTCCGAGCACTAGGTTAGTTCCTTTTTCCTTGTTTGCCACACTCGGTTTAGTCCGGTTTAGATGTTAAAATTTTGGATACGAAGATGTTGCAGAGAAGGCGTTTGAGTCTAGCAAAAACGAGAAAGGAAAATGCAACACTGCGGACACTACATTGGCCTACAAAAAACTAACCGGGATCGGTCTGAAGAATAATGGTTTAACCTTTACCGGATATCCGGTTATCGGAAACCAAGGCAAGATCCAAGCTTCTGGTTCTTGCCTTTACACATCTCCGTTTAGAATTGATGTCTCTTGCGCATGGGACCCGAGATATAACGGTCTTTTCTTCTATGAATCAACGGCAATATTCCCAGTTTCTAGGTTTAGAGACTTTCTCATCGATGTCAAGAAGCTACGGGACTTAAAACCCGAAAGACTATGCGGGATTGATATCTATAATGGTATCATGATACGTTTCATTAAGGGCTCAAAGGCTTATCTAGGCCAGACAGAAGATTCTGTGGTCGTTGACTTTAATTATTACCGAGCAGACGATGAGTTGACTCCGAGGTTAAACGAAGATGCTATGGAGGAGATTGAGCAGATTGCATTTGTCAAGTACGGTGCAAAGCCACATTGGGGGAAGAATAGAAAAGTGGCTTTCTTTGGTGTCAAGCAAAAGTATGGACCTAACTTTGATATATTCTTAGAAGTGAAGAATAAGTTAGATCCTAAGAAGATGTTTTCTAGTGAATGGTCTGATGAGATTCTGTTTGGAAAAGAAGGTCCGAAGTATGATGGATGTGCCCTTGAAGGGAATTGTTTATGTTCAGAAGACAGACATTGTTCACCTTCCAAAGGTTACTTTTGTAAACAAGGCCTTGTTTATACTCAAGCTAGGGTTTGCAGTTTCTCTAATACTCAAGTTCTAGTGATGTAATTCCAGGTTTTTTTTTAAGTTTGAAGTATGTCATTTTTCATCACGAATGTACACAAGAACATTAATTATGGTTTTATTAGGACATCGGGTATCCATTTATAAATTTTGGTATATTATATGTATATGAAAATATAATTAATTAATTTGTATTTAGCAATTTCAGATATATTTGCAAAACTCTAGTTTATCCATGGATTATGTCTCAACAAATTTCATGCCTGTTCTCAGCATATTCTCACGACAATAGTTCTTTATGTGAACGCTATGATAAATAAATTATACAGTAAACTCATCGATTAAGCTATGGGTACGAACAAAAGAATCTAGTTATAAGGATAATGAGCAAACTAAAGTTGATCATCTCAAGCAATCATGTTAGTCAGGAAACTCCAAGTATAAAGTGAAAACAATCAAAGCTTTCCAAAGTGGCAATTACGATAATATGTCCACCTCGTTCTTGAGGTTTTATTGGCCCCAAGGCATTTATCCTCGAAATGAACGTGCTTTGTTAACCTAAGTGGTGATTAGGGGTTTACTTGACACCCCATTAATTTGGGGAATTTCTTTTTTTATATAGATATTAATGTATTTGTTAAATCGAATGGAGCCTTTTTCTTTTTTTGACACCTTATTGTGTTAACGAGTTATATATGTTTATTATTGTTTCATTTGTTTTAATCAATTAACAAAAATGGAGGAGCCAATGTTCTATTATGATATTTTTGCAAAGCTAAGCTCTATTAGATCTAATAAAAGAATTAACATTTAAGTGTATATCTATTGTATAACTATTTCAGTTTATTTGAATTTGACCTGGGTTAAAAGACGCTCTTTGTCTGCTAATTGTTTGAGTTTTCCTCTTTCAAGCTCAACTTGGTGACCCCTATCTGGTCTTTTTTAAGTCAATATGATATCTATTGCAAATGATATATGTTTTCGCTCGCATGCATGACCATCTCACAAGTTAGCTGTTCGTTCCACACTAACTGTTTCTTCAGGATATCTTACAAAACCAGAGTGGCTATATATCTTTGCTTATGTTTTTATTCTCGTCATGTCACACTTAATGACCGCCTTTGTTACGTTCTCCTCCAAAAACCATCTACCTATAATCCAACTACTCTAATAAAAAATTTGGAAATGTAGAAACAAAATACATTTCTTCATATTCTTTTAATTAGAATCCGAGCCTTTTAATTGACATAAATCTAGTTGTGGAGAATTTTCTTAATTGCAGATTTAAGTTCCATGTGAAATTTTTAGTCAAGAGTTATGCAAGCTTTTTAGTTAGGGTTACTTCTTGTCCCACGAGTTTGGAGAATTAGGCTTGTGTGACAGTAACATATCAACACAAAAACAATAATTAACTGCTGTATAAATAAGGACTAACCCATTAAAATATAACGAAGCAACAAGGTAGCTGGCATTTCCAACAACAAACAAACAAAAAACAAGGCCTATGCAGGGGTAGTAGAGTAATTTAAATATATACACACGCTAAATTTTCTCAAGTATTTTGTGAAGCAAAGATATGAGATGTGTTATTTAAGACAACAAACCAACAATAAAAGCAAGATTTGTACTTTACTACTAATTTCTGTCTGACGTATTCTTCCTGTAATTGAACTTCCTCTCTAGCTCTGTCTTTGTATCCCTCTCTCTCTCTTTGTTAATCCCTCTTCCTCAGTATCTGTTTCACATTGAGTTAGAGAGAAACCTGCTTTGTTAGAACTGGAGATAAAAATATAATGAAGTGAGTGATTAAACTCTATTCTAGAACCTAAACTTTTACATTAATCAGTCTTAAGTTCTAACTAGTGGAATAGCAAAAGAAGCACCAAGTATGGTGCAGATTTCCTAAGTCATTGACTTCAAGATGAACCAAGTGAATACGAAAACAAAAGAATTACAAACAGGAAGTCCTGGCAACAAACCTGCATAAATCTCTCCCACGCTGTTTATCTTTACGCATTTTCTGTAGCTGGACAAATTGGCTTCTTGGTCTGCTTCATTGCGTCCTGCTTACACAGGCTTGGTTTTTTCTTGATGGTTGTGCGTTTTCGGACCTTAAGATTTTCACCCGTTAACATGTAAACATTCCCAGGTTCAGGTATTGTGAAATCAGCAGGGTTTCTATTTACGCTACACACAATGGGTCCAGAACCGTTCTTCGGAGGCCACACAGTGGCATTACTGCAGCTCTCTGCTTTTCTCTTAAGTCTCTTTTCTTTATCTGTCATGTGAAATTTCAAAGGGAGCATCATGGAATTCGATGCCCCCAGAAGCTGGAATTTCCCTTGGTCATTGCTGCTGGCAAACACTGACTTTTCATGACTATTATGAACCGGCGCAAATGTATCCTTTCTCTTGTTTTTCTTCTCTTGATGATGACTCCATGGAGATTGGGTATTTTGAAATGAAAATGAAGACGTCCCAAGAGGTGGAATGATGGGAAAACTCTTCTGGGACTGGGAATTTTCGAGCTCGAATCTCTTGCTGTAAAAATCAAAAGGTAACTGCTTTGTCGAGTAGGCTGTCTTACTAGAGTCTCCTGTTTGAAGCTCAACAAATTCCTTGGACTGGTTGGCTGGCGGAAAATGTCTTTTAGTAAACTTAGCGTTTCCGTGTTGGTCAGCTGGAGTGGTTGACCTTAGCCGAGGATCCATAAGGCTGAGTAGATGCAATGCCGGTATGGAGCTCTCACTAGAATATGTGTCCATTGATCTACTCGTACTAACCCCAGCAGCATGTTTGCAGCCAAATGAGAGCTCAGAATTGGACCCGCATTTCTGCTTCCCGTTGGCAGCGACAAAGTTGAGGTTCCACGTATTTTCATTGCTGGATGCTTGTGAAAGTGTAGACAACTTTGTTGATTGATCAATATTGAAAGAAACAGGCTTCCGATGACCTTGGGGTGGTATCATGGAAGAGGGCCAAATTGGCTGAGAAGCTTCTCTGTATTGAGGTGGAACACTCTGGCAGGTATTACAAGCACGTAATTCCCGAAATGAGGATGGAGATGGGTTAGCCAGAGTTGGCAAATTCCCAAGCCACTGGCAGTTGTGACCAGAAAACCGAATGGAGCTGGCTCGATTTTCTTGGGTTGGAGGAAAGATCCCAAACGGAGAAGGCACATAAGGCTGACTTATTGGGAAAAAGTCAAGGGAGTTCTGCTGTTTTTCAATAGGGAATTGTTCTTCCATCCTTGCATTGCTACCACACGGTTTTGGTGGTTTTGATGTGTTATTGTCCTCAAGTGAGATCCCGTTATCATAGGTTTCATTGAGATCTATAAGAAGACCATTCTTGGATTTGTGTGCTGTTTCATGTGATGGCTGCTTGTTGTTAATGTCCTCTTCTTTGTCAGGAAGACACCGCTCATATTGGTTTTTGGCCATGAGCTCGACTATCTCCATGGGAATGTCATCGTTTTGCTCTTCAGGCGTATTTTCCATTATATTGTAGTTTTGGCTTTTGGGTGCTTCATGATGTTCTTGGACCATAATTGTCTTCCCCTTTCGGTCTACAACAGAAGCATCCTGCCAAGTAAACTGATCCAATTATCATCCTGGTCTTATAACTGAATCACACCAGTTTGGAATAAACAACTATAGGTGAAAGTTGGATAACAGTAAAAGAAAGCATGGGGATTGAAGAAACTGACTGGAATTTTTGACGCTCATAA
The DNA here is from genome assembly GCA_900406405.1 of Lepidium africanum. Lineage (NCBI taxonomy): Eukaryota > Viridiplantae > Streptophyta > Magnoliopsida > Brassicales > Brassicaceae > Lepidium > Lepidium africanum. Next base: position 15,279 of record OVAX01000814.1, on the reverse strand, counting down.
ATGAAAAAACTTATTCACAAACTGTAAAAACAGAGCTATACCTAAATTATATTGAAATCAATAGACGCAATTAGCTTTTACCTTTCGCAGTACACAAGATGGATCTGTTACTTCAGTAGAAGGAGGGGTTTGTTTTAGCTTAAAGTTGGGGAAAGACGATCTAGTCGTATTGTTTTTGTTACTGCTGAAGTCAACAACATCTACTCCAGTTCTCAACCATTCACCTCTGCTGGCTTTAGAAGAGGAACTAGAATCTCTAAAACAGTTTGCTTCCACATCTCTAGACGGCAAATGATTATTGTCTTGTGAATGCAAAGAAATGAACGGCTTATCATTAAGCTGAGGGATATACTTTCTGATATACCCTTCTGAAGCCAAATGGTTGTCAAATAAACTGCCCACCCTTTTTTCATTCAGTAAATCTCGAGTAGTTTGGTAAATTGCGTTACTGAAAGGACCAGTTTGCGATTTACCCTGATTTCCTTCATCCATTCCAGTACTAAAACTGATCAGGGTACTTTTCCCGTGATCTATTATGGGCTTCTTTGTCTTCTTCTTGGCTAAACCAAGCTTCCTCTCAGTTCTCTGAGTACTTGGAGGACAAGGAACCGGATTTTTTCCAGCGACTATAGAGCGCACATGAGTTGATCTCTTACCGGGATCTGCATTATTCTCATTGATACCCTCTTGTGAAGTTTCACAAGGAAGTGATGGTACAAACTCGTCAACAACCTGAAATCTTCTGTTTTTCTGCTTACCTTTAATAGGATCTCTGTCAAACCCACTATCAGTAGATTCACTATCACCTTGATCAGAGTCACAACTTTTGTAGGCATTTTCAGAAGATGCGTCAATTGTACTTAATTTCCGGCTGACATAATTGTTTTCAGGTAATAGCTTTCTTTTTCTACCTCTAACCGATTCCCTTTTCAAAACTGACTCTTCTTTTCTGACATTACTATTACCACTTGTTTTGCTATTGGCTTTACCAAGCAATTCGCTGAGTAGACGAACCTTGCGAGTTTTTCTACGCTGCAACCCACTCATGGCAAGATTTATACTCTCTGGGGACCCATTATCGCATTCCATCGGAACACGAATGCCTTTACGATTCTTGATTGCTTTCGGCGGTGAATCCTCGACTACACCAGCAATTTCAGATGACCCGAAAGTTGTCACAGCCTGATCCAGATTTTGTTTCTCTTTCGAGCTGCTAATATCCATTGAAGATTTGTTTACTTTATCTTTAGATCTCTTGCCTGCTTGCTCTGGACTTGCGAGCTTTCTGCTCTTGCTTCTAACAGTAGAAGCATCTAAAGATCGAGAATGAACTTTCTTGAGAACTGTAGTAGCTGCAATTGTTTGAGCTTTACAAAAATTAGTTTTCGGCTTCATGCGGCACACTTTAAATTGATTGACCAGAGAAAACAGTACCTGTCTGATCATCCTTCTGAGATCTCTCATAGTTTACATCCTCATTCTCCTCAGCAGCATTACCTGAAAAGAAATTGATATTACAAACTGATTAAGGTTGCTATGAGTCATGAAAGTAAACCATCAGATGCATACCTGCAATAACAATTTTCCTTTCTTTCTTTTGATCAATGACAGTAAGCGAATTCAATTTGCTATTACTTGGGATAACCATAGGGTTTCCAATAGTTCTTGAGTTTGTATGCAGTCCACAATCTGGAAGCAACACACATGCATAACTTCAAGTGGGCTAGTATATGTTTGTAACTAGTATAGAGCAACATAGAAGAGATATATGAAATGCGGTTTACCAATACCTTTTGTCCCATCAGCATCTATGTCTCTGATGCAGCTCATACAATGCCACCATCTAAACTTTGGAACAAATAGAGAAGGAAGCGAATAGCTTTGTTGGTCCACTAAACTAACACTCTCTTCTGAAAACGGCCAACATTTTCTATGATCTCTCTCACGAGTTTCAGCTACGAATCCACTGCATTATTAATTAAGAAGGATAAATACACTTTATCATGTCACTTCATCATCTAATCTACTCCTACGTGTATATATATGCGTTTGGATATGAACATCATGTAAACACACATAAATATTTAACAAATTAATTGGAACGTATAAGTAAGCTTAATGAATTACGGTCACTAGAATATGCTCACCGTATGGAGAAATGATCACATTTCACCATATCAATCTCGTTAGCAGCGGCGGCGAGATCTATGGATATTGAGTTGATTTTAATGGATGATCCCATTGATTTGCTGAAGGAGATTTTATGCCTCAGTAATGATTACCTTCCATGCATCATTATACTCTCTCGAAAAACTGAAGCTGCACAGTGATATTTATCAGCATGAAGATATATAAATATTTACATATCACGCCATATAATTGTGCTTGATGATCACATTATATATGACACCAAATGTAACTCTAAATTAATAGATATAACTAACTAAATACCATAATATTCAAGTATACTCGATAAATATCTACATAAAATAACGTTCATAACCAACATTAAACTTCAAAATTTCACGAGAAATAATAGTTTCTAAACCCTAAGGTCTAACATAAAATCAAGAACGATATTAATTACAAACCTTTCCTTTCATTTATACAACTAAAACAAAAAAATAAAATGCAAGTGGATAACATACACAGACAGTCAACATATAACCTAAATATAAAGACAGACCTAGAGTTAGGGTTTCTCAGACACGAGAAAGCCCCAAAGCTGTAAACTTTTCCGACATGACCAGCCAAAAAAAATAAAGATCGGACCCGTTTCAATATAATCTCGGAAATACAAACCCCACTAAAGGTCAAATAATTAATCAGGCTAAATTAGGGTTTAAAATCAAAATTAGAACCAAATTAACAGATAATAAAAGACTTAAATTAACCGCATGTGATTAACAAAGATAAACGAAGACCCACCAATTAATACGGGTCAGATCTATCCGCACGTGAATAGTCCGTGAATCCAAAAAAAAAAACAAAAAAAGTTTGAAGAACAGCGAGTCTCCGAAGAGACGTATAAATGAACAGTGAAAGCTTTAGAAAAGAGACGAAGTCAGCTACAAGTCAGCGAAATCTCGACCCAGAAGATTAAGACATAACCAAAACCTTAAATCGAAGAAATCTAAGATTGGTGTCGAAAACACGCACCTGGGTAAATCCGACAAGAAATTAGGAAAAAAGGCGAATACGAGATTCGAGCTGGATCTTAAACGGCGAGCTAAGATAATGGTATCAGGAGATTGAGAAGGTTATGGATAAGAAGATTAGAGGAGCTTCAAGGATCGATTCGTGAGGAGATGAGTAGAATTGGACTGCGAATTTTGAAGAAACCCTAAGTCGTTGGGTAAACGAAGGAAGAGAGAGAGAAAGGGGGGACTTTTCTTTCGGCTTGTAGAGAGAGACTGTTGAGAGAAAAGAAGAGAGAGAAAATGGAGCATCTCTTATCCTTGAAATGAGGGTTTTTTATGCGTCGATATAAGGGTTTTATTTTTAATATTAATATATTACTAATTCTTATTAAAAAAAAAAAGAACAACTCATCTATGGAACATGACAATGCCATGTCACCATCTGGTCTGCCTATTTCTATTTACACGAAATAAGATTACGTATCTACATTAATTTTGTGTACACGTATCTGTATTTTACATGACTAAAAAATTAAATGAAAGGATAATAGTTACCCTAATACTACTAGTTAATAAGTATAAATCTAAAACGTTAATGTACACAGCTGGATTAGGGTAACAATATCTAAAAATTCAGTGTTTTCTGTCTTTTAAGGTATTTTATTTTATTTTATGAAGTTTAGATTCGTGTAGACGTTTTTTTGTGTATGATATGATGGGGCACAAGAAGCCAATAAGAAACGACCACGTGGCCGTAATGTGCGGTTCTTATCAGAACCCATTCCTGAAAAAGAAAACCCTAGGCGCGTGGTAATCACGGAGTGGCTATTCGCGTGCGGGCACGTTTCGTCCGTGGCGTGGGCTCGGAAAGGAGCGTCGGTACATACGAAGGAGAGAGATTGGAGCGTGTAGTTCACGCGAAGGTAAAGAGAGTGAGGCAAAAGTGGGACCAGATAGAAAAATAAAAGCCCTAAAAGCATGATAAAATTGTATGGGTAGGTGATGTTACCCTAGATGAGCCCATTTCCTCATTAAATGATAAATTTATATTAACCCTAGCACTCTCTTTTTTTCCCTCGCTTTCTAAATTTACCACAGTATATTAGACCAAACTGGTTTCTTTATTTTATTTGTAATAAATATATAGAATTATTACAGTTTTAATATATTTGTACTTTTATATATGTATTAAATATTATATTGATTTCGGTTTTTTCGGTGGTAGAAGAATCATCACATGGTACACCAACCTAACCCTATGATGTAAGCAAAGTTTAACAACAGAAATTAGCTTTGTTCTTCTTTGGACCTTTGCATTTTAGGTACTTTTATATTTATATAAAGCAATTAATTGGATGTTGACTCTATTTTGTTTATTTGTTATATGCACAGCTAATAACGAGTTTTTTTTACGGATCTCCTTTAGATTTTTATCGTATTGTTACACATATATATGTAGAAGTATCATTAAGTTGTGTTAAATATTATTCAAAAGTATACTAATCGTAATACTAACCTTAGTAAAATAATATTATATATTGGCTCTAAGAAAATAATACTATACAGTTAGATGAGTGATGACCTTTAGTGAGCTTTTTCCTTTCTCTCTCCTTGTTTCTGTATTTTTATAATATTCTTTCTTCGGTATATTTGGTTATTTATATCATTTTTTCTTAGTTTTTTGTCGGCTTTTAGGTTTAAAAATTATATATTCATCATAGTAATGTAGGGTTATTGTTACAGATTGGGGGAAAATATAAGCTTTCACTGCCATATATGTGATTTACATTTGCCATATAAGATCAATTTTCTTTTTGTTTGATGCAATCAACTGCGGGTTAGACAAATTGTTATGTAGACAAACCATAAACATTTATTTTTAGAATTTCTTTGTCAACAAAATAAGTGTCTAGGCCGAAATTCAAACCAATTTTCTAGAAGCTAAACGCGATCTAGATTTAAATATATAATATTGGCAGTGATTAAAAATTTTATAATAAAAAGAAAATATTTTAGATTGTTTATTCATTATTTACTTTTATCATAAAAAAAAATTGTCACACAATATACCACCCCTTCGGAGTTTTTGGGTGATATTTATAATTTAATACACAACTTTATTGAAAAGGAATAGAGCACATATTCGTGGTGATCCTATCTTTTTCAACAGATAATTAACGAAGAAACTATCTTCGACCAACCAAACATTTTATTTTCCACCGTGTTATTTTTTTCATTAACTTAACACATTCGTTATAGTAAAACTTCAAGCAAGTTTAGGACACATTGCTTACAGATAATAGACTTATGACTCAGCTTTATACTTAAAACGAAAAGACCGTGTTAAATTTTATATCAAAAAATCTTTGAATAATTTCTTCAAACGCATTTGTAATCCGAGAAAAGAGATTTGATATATAATAAAAGAAATTTTTATAGATTTAGGCATTTGTGTACAAATTTATTTAAAAATATTATTAAAATATGATTACAGATTTAGGCACTATTTAATATTTTTTTAATTTGATAAAATCACATTTTATACAAATTTTAATATCTTAATTTCCACAATGTCTTAATTCCAAATGAATGTGTAATTATTCTTTTTTATAATTTTTTTATTTTTAAAAAATACTTAATATTTTATTTTAAGTTATAGTTTCGTAATAATTGAAACCTAAAATAATAAATGGATACACTTTTAGGGATGCATACGTGCACACAACTGCACATGAGTAAGTAAGTTATATACATATACACACAAGTTGGTATATAGAGAGAAAGAGAGAAGAAAAAAAGAGAGGACTTAAGATGAAAAAGGACAGCTTTAAGGAGATGCTTTGGCCACCAGCGATACCATCATTTAAGCTTTGCATGTGCCTCTCTGTTAGCATCTCGACAACCACAACCACAACCACAACCTCTCTCCTCTCTCTCCCCTTTTTTTTAACTCTTCATTTTTTACTTCTTACACACACCCCAACATCATCATATCTATTTTTACATATATACATACGTTTATCGATTTCATTCCTCTATGTATATGTATAAATATACACATCATATATGTTACAAAACCCTTTTTGTTTGTAAAATACTTTTAATATATAACTCAAAACTGTAATTGGGAATATCACAATCGTTTGTCCTCAATCTTTGATACTTGCCTAACCAATAATTAATATATATGTTTTCAATATTTTTAAAAAACCTAAGTTCTGTTATCGATATTGATTCTATCGAAAAGTCTAACATTTTTCAGATACATTCTGAATCTAAAACAATAATTCATTAGTCCATATTACACAATCTTGGAATATATGGAAGCTTCTAAATTTGAATCTCCTAATTCACACCATTATATAGCATAGATAAGGGTATTTATATATGGCTCCTCCTAACCACAGAATCAGCCGGAACCCTTTTTTTTTTTTCTCCAATTCTAGATGACAACAGTTTCTTCAGGTTAGGATGAACACCGGTCGATAGCATAGAAGAAGAAATTAAAAGCTCGATAATCAAGTAAAGCGTAGTAATATTGTCTCTTAATTTGCTTCGTGGGCCATACAATTATACTATATATTCAGATATTGGCAATTCGTATTTAATTAGACACGCATTATATGTGGGCCATTAAAATTCCTTATATACATTCGAGCTATACCGAACTATAATGGGTGTTACGTTTATGCAGAAGCAGATATACATTTGCGTACGGTTCACTATCGTAAGATGGGTTTAGCTCCTAGACGAAACACTTATCAGGGTTCTGTTTGGTTCTCCAGAGCGTCCAGACATTATTTCATCTGTTTGTATTTCAAGAATATCCGTAAATAGTTTTGGATCTTTAACTTAATTATGCCTAACCTCTTTGTTTTATATAAAATGGGAATTAAGTTCGAAAATTAATGAGGACTGTGACATTATTGTTTCAACACACACCGATTTGTACACGTGATGCTTGATAAAAAATACTATCTCTGTTTCAAAATATATGAGTGTTTAGTTAAAGACCTTCAAAATTTAAAATCTTCTCAGTTAAATTACTATATATATTGACGACCAAAAAAATTATTATCTATACTAAATTAATAAAATTCCACAAATCATATAAGAAATATCAAAGTATTTAATTTTTAAAAGAATATATAAAAACCTTATAATATAACAATTTTTTTCCCTAAAACTCTTTATAAGACATAATTTCTCTTTTTTTTTTCAACACAATTTTCACATATATTTTAGATCAATTATTGGATTGATAATGTCGAATTTAAAATCAATCCCTCTAAACTCCTAACAATATTATATAGAGCAAAAGTAAATTTCTAAAATTATATTTGGAGAAGAAAAATAGCAAAAATGATACTCAACTAAATACACTTCCCTATTGTACACATTATTTTACATGATATTTTGTTCAATAAAGAAGCGTAAGCGCCAAATGCAAAACAAGCTATTTCTTCGCTCTTTTGTGTTTGGCTCATGTGTGAAAGATCAATATCAGGTTAATTTGAAGAAAAAAAAAACAAGAAATAAACAATAACCAATAATTGAACCACAATAGTTTTTCACTTGACCAAGAGAACTATTCATGATGGATTCGGTCAGATGATATTTTTCTTTTTAATTTGTAAGAAACAACGAATATCTAATTATTAGTGTTTTTGATAACGGGAATTCTTCATTGAATGTACCAAAAGATGATAGCGTGTCCTAACGAGGAAATGCCAATTAAAACATTAATTAATGTGGTTACAACCTCATTACAACAGATTTCATAAAAGAGGAGAAACTAAATGTCCCGTGTGATTGGGACAGTGGTTTAAGGGCAAAAGTTGATTTTGTTTATTCATCTTCGGCAGAAAAGATGGTTTATACGTACCATTTATGTAATCTTATTAACAACTGATTTCGAACGTACAAAAAAACGATTATACCCAAAAGCTCTAATTTCTTCCAGGTTAATTAACCCAAAAAAAACTATTAGCGAGTTACTGTGAACCGCCAAGTTGACAACATTCCAAGGAGTTTGAAATTTCATGCATGAACCACAATCTTTAGCTTGAATTATTTGGCTAACCAACCTAGTAATGCATGCATGTGTGTGGATTTGTTAAGTACGTATCTGCCTTTAACTAACTAAATTAAGCTGTCGTCTTCAAATATAACTACAGGCCATAACTAGCTATATATGGTGTGGCAATGTAAACTCCAACTCCAAGCCACGATAATGTCAATTAACTTCAACTCTCACATGGAAATATCTGCAGTTTATATGCTCTGGAAAGAACGGAACTCACGTGTCCATGATGAACCGAGCCTTACACCGGAGACGCTCTTCCATCAAACGGACCGGACTATAAGAAACGTTCTGCTTGCTCATCGCTACTCGAAACAGTTCTGCTTGCTCATCGCTACTCGAAACAGTTCTGCTTGCTCTCTACTTGGTTTACATTTGCACAAGCTACCTTCTAAGTAGGCCTAATTCCTTGCATATCTTTTTAATTTTTTTTTGGGGATATGTAAGATTAACAACATTGTTTTTGAGTCAATATAATTTACAAGTTATCAAAAAAAAATAAAAAAATCTGCAGTTATTCAAGATAGGTCTGGTAACCGATTAACCTAAAACACTTTATGGTTACGTTCTCTACGATTAAAACATTAATTGTTTAATTCTTATCGTAATCTAGAATAAATCTGGAACTGTTTCCATTACATCTTATAATGTATACCAACGAAAAAGTAATTCATACATATATATAGCTATATAGGGGACTATAATTTTAACTTGCTTTTTACTACGTATCATCCATTCTGTGTACGTACCCAATTGTAACCCTTTATTTAGTATTAGCTTTGCAAATATGTATGTATATAAAAATATTTTTTTGAAACAGTATATAGTTTTCTGTAAAATAAATTTGGTGGCTTTTGAGATATATACACTATTATCAAATGACCCTTTAAAAAGTAAAGTATTTGATAAACCCTAATCTTTAATTAGTTCGGACCGACCTGTTGTACACTAATACATAAATAAATTCATTATTGTTTACTTTTATAAGCAAAACCTTAATATTCAAAATTTAAAACTGTTTTCTTGGTATAAAGGTAGATGTAATAAAATCTGAAAAAGCCAGTTTTGTGTTTTATTTTAATATCCCAAGGTAAATAATATACCCTAAGCCATGTTTTTACCTAAAAACTGGTTGAACCCACTGAACATTTTGTCTGACCCACACAATTCAACGCATCTTTGTTTCTGTATGAAAAAAAACTTCACACACAATAATTTTACTTAATACTAACGTAACTTTCTTTTTCTTTTTTTTGGTCCTTTTCTTTTGTTAAGAGATTTCCATAATATAGTTAAACGTAATTGACCTAGTTTTTTTTTTCTTTTGTAAAAGAACGTTACTGACCTAGTTATACTTATATTTTACAAAAGTAGTTCTTATTTTCAGTTTTGAAGTCAATCAGTATTTTAGTTAGAAAAATAAACTACTATACAGAGTTTAAATTTCGAATTATGAATCAAATTTTGTCGATTTAATTGTTTATTGATAGAAAAACTATTAAAGTTATTTTTTTATATTTCTCATTATTACACATCGTATACAATTTACAATTGTAATATGACTAAATGTTTTTAAAAGTTATTTTTATGAACCAGGTTCAAATCCAAGATTAATTCTGAATTGTAAATGTCATATCATCGCCATATTTTTAAGATCTATAAACATGTTCAACTCATTTGCATATACATTACAGAACATTAGTTTTTATTATTTTGTAATTAATTGGTGCTCTATGTATAGAACGCATTTCTAAATTACCTAATCGATAATGAAACTTTAATCATGAAATTCTAATAGAAACATATATAAGGAACTTTTAACCCCAAAAAAAAAAAAAAAACAAGTATAAGGATCTGACAATTTTAAATAATTTCTGAAATGCTATTTTTATGTTTCAAATATCACCATCTAAAATTCCAAAAATTCTGTCACAAACATTAACTATAAATGAAATTTCTAAACAATTATCTTTTTGAAAATATTATAAAAAAACAATTATCTTTAGAATTTAGAATTTCTTCTTAAAAACAGAACACAAAGGTGATATTTAATTAAAAAAAAAGATGTTCCAAATAGGTCAAACATAGATTGCAAGATTAACTTTTCGTACAAATCTTTTGCTGTCATTTCTTAAGATCCAGTTGCTACTTGATGACTAAAATAATTCTGAAGTTTGAAAACCTCAAAATAAATCTCGAAGATAAACAAAGCTGTTACTATTACTATTTCGGATTACCTCGGAACTCGTACTCAAATTTTGTGAAATAATCAAAGAGACTATTAGAGCTCAAACACGACATATATATATATATATATATATATGTACCGTTTGCAATATTATTAAATCACAAACTTCCAACAATTTCATTTGTCGCGTAAGCAATTAAGTTTTCGGGTATCATTTTCAGCATTTATGGTTTTTTTTTTGTGGGTTATTATATAAAGAAAAATCCAACGGTCCATATAATCTCTTCGGTTGAGAACTAAAGTTCATAATTCATAAAGATTTTTTTTTGTTAAAAATGTTCATAAAGTTTTAAAACCACTTCTTTATTATGTCGTATTATGACTTATGAACTACCAAGTTTAGAAAAACAAAACCAAAAGCTGAATATCCATGGATTTTTTCGGTCCCTAGTTTTTTTCTTTCTAATAGATGATCAAAATCCAATATATAACATAATTCTTTAATTTTTTAATAAAATAGACAATTTAACGTAAGATAACATGACTTCTTTTCTGGAATCGAATTTTAGAGAATCAACTTCCAGTAAAAAGGATAGCATGTATGAATATAAAACTACTTGATCAAATACATTTTTCCAATATGTTTTGTTTATAAACAAAATTTCATAAAACAAGATCTAAAATTTAAATCTTATAACAAAAATTGAAAAAGTATATGGCTTTTAGTCTGGTGGTAAATAATAAATTCATTAAAGCCGGCTCACTTGCACATCTTCGGATCAAATAATACCGTTTAGATTATATAAAAATTTGGTTAATAGACCAGGCAGTTGTGGCCCAAAATTAAAAAAGAAAACAAAAATTGAAAAATTAATCAAATAACTGAATGGAAAACAATATTCATTTCATGACCTTATATACAAAAAAAATATTTCTCAGGTATACAATAATTTTTATTCTATTCGTCTTTTGTTTTTTTTTTTTGTTTTTGTCAACTTTTTCATTCTGTTCGTTAGACATTTCCCTTAATTTGTCCATTATCAAACTAGTTTATAATTAGGTTAAACCAGTTTTACAAAGGAACTTAGTGAAGCAATCGAAAATTTAAGTAAGTGGACCTTCATAATTTCAACGGAATATATATGACGAAGCCAACCACCCCCCACTAGGGTGAAAAAGTGATTTTTTCTGATCAAATTCACAACGGACTGTACATCTGATTGGTTTTAACCTAATTGATAAATGGGCCGGTTCTTAGAACACTGCCACCTAATACAATTACTCCAACATACAAGATTCATTCTTCACGAAGATTTGATAATGTCCAGTAACTAGAACCGAAAATTCAAACTGAACCGATCTGAAAATTTTTGTTTAATTCGGTTTATGTTCCTAGAAAACAACTGTTCGGTTTTAAGTTTTAGGTATTTTCGGTTTTCGATTCGGTTTGGTTTTCAAAAAGAATCATTCGATTCCAAATTTTAGGTAATTTTGGTTCTCGGTTTGATTCTAAAAATCAAACAGGAACCAAAACTAGTTAATATTAAAATGCTTAGATTATTTTTCTGAGTATTTGGTTAGCTTTCTAAAAAAGTAATTATTCCGAATCCAACAAGTATTATTATAAAATTAATTCGGTTCTATTTTTTGGAACCGTAACCGAACCAAATTTTTATAGGTATCTATTGGTTACCACATTTCTAGAATCGAAAGAACCAAAATTGAAACCAAACCAAAGTTTCGTTGATACCCATTAATTACCACTTTTTAAGCACCGAATGAAAAAAATTGAAAGAACGACCCGAACCGAATCGAAAATTGAAAACAACTATAATTATAAGCATATTTAATAATTTTTAAATAAAGTTTACTCGATTTTAATCAAATGATTTGCTTCGAAGAAAGCCAAATTTTGTATTCTTTTTTCGTAAATAGCTAAACGAATCCATAATTTTCATGTATAACGCATCAAACTAATCCAAAATACTTTAAGATTAAAGATTAAAATATGATTAACTTATTTTGTTAATCAAAGCTCTGTTCTTTTGAGCATCGCTGAGTCAGCGTTCACAAACATAATATTGCAACTAACTTCATATCTAATTACATGAAAACTAAAACAAATTATACGGTAAAGGTAATTGTGCAACTATTTTAATGGTCACCATTCGAAGTAGCGACATCGGCGACACCGGTGACTTTAATGAAAATGAGTCGCAGCGACAACATATTCTTTATCCACTATATATTTTACACGTAATTCACGTAATTTTTGATCGCTGATTTTTAACGCAGCGACGTCGCAAAGAACATGGCTTAATACGATAAACTTGGAATTTCAACTTAAACTGATTTTGCAATTCGATAAAACACCTTTTCTTCTGTGATCATAACAATTCATCAAAATATTTAATTGATAAATTATGGATTTTCAACTTAAAATCAATTAATAACTTAATAAATTGATATTTAATTCATATAGATTCTAATCATAATTTCCAATGTAAAACATCACTCACATTCTAAAATTAATGAATTAGATGTTCACCCAGGAAGGTCACTATCTTTTTTTTGTCAACATTAGACCACAACTGGCCGACTCATTAGCCAAATTCCTATATAATGTAAGCGGTATGACTCAATCACGGAATGTGCAAGTGCATCTATTTTGAATGGACTTATCACATACTATTAGGTCAAATACCATTTGAGGAAAGTCACTGTCAAAACGAAAAGAAATACAATACTTAAGATTTTATTCTTTTTACTTCATATAGAAAGCATCTAAAAATAAGCATTAAAAGAAAAAAATCATATCTCCGAAAATAATTTTTTTTTTTGATGAAATGAAAAAACTAAATTTTCCTAAACTGCAAATAATTTCAATATATGTTATGAAAAAATGTAAATTTCTTTTTTTTGTCAAACGAAAAAATGTAAATCTACTTTTAATAATTAAAACTGTTATAATACAAATTTGATGAACAAGTTTGATGACACGATAGAGTCATTGACTATCAAACTTGTGTATTATCACATGTATATGTGTCATAATTTTATCATATGTGGATCTCATTATAAACTACTATATATAAGACGTTATGAAATAGTTAGAATTCATACCAAAATTCAATAACAAAAGTTTCTCTCTGATATTTCTCTAGGATTTCATCTCTCTAGATTCTCGAAGTCTAACCGGCCTAATCAGGTTATTATTATACCGATTAAACTTGTTATTATCTTCAGTTTTATAACACGTTATCAGCACGATTGCTTTTAATTAATATTATGTTTAATATATATATATATATATATAAGGTGGTTTTGCCATCAAGATGATTTGCTCCCCGTATATATATATATATATTAAATATTTAAATTTAATTTATATGTCGTTATAATGGCGGCTTTGCCAGCCTCTATATGGGTGATTTGCCCCCTATATAATTATATGTTATGTATTTAAATTTTATTTAAATACTGTTATTATGACCATTTTAAATGTGGATGATTTTGTCACCATATTTTCCATGCTAATATAATTATTCTAAATGCTATTTTTATATTTCTAATTGGAAAAATAAATGGCAAACATTGAGAAGTTCAAATTTCCATCTCTGAAAATTACTGGAGCAAATTATATTGCATGGACCACCGATGTCGAACTCTACTTTAAGTCTTAGGAATTATCGGATACAATAAAAAAAGAAAAAATCACGCCTATAAAAGATAAGGCGGAAGCAATAGTTTTCCTATGAAAACATCTGGATGAAATTGTGACGCATGACTATGTGCACATAAAAGACCCAGCAGAGCTTTGGCAAGCTCTGAAAGGGCGGTTTGACAACCAAAGAGAAATAACTCTCCCTAATGCCTAAGAGGATTGGAAAAACCTGAGGTTTCAGGATTTTGAGAAAGTGGATGGTTATAATTCTGCTATATTAAGGATAATTTCACAGTTGAAATAATGTGGGAAGTCTATTACAGAAGCAGAAATGCTTGAAAAGACTTTCCTTACATTTCACAAAGAACACTATGTACTGCAAGAAATGTATAGGAATTGCAGATACAAACGGTTTTCTGAATTAATCGTGACACTGATCTTAGCAAAAAAGAATAGTGATCTCCTCCTTAGAAATCATAATTCCCAACCAACAGGAACTAGGGCATTTCCTGAAATAAATGCAACGGATATGAGAAATCCGGAGGGAAGAGGTCAAACCAGTCGTGGTCGTGGCCGTCGAAATAATCGTGGACGTGGAAAAACTTACAACCATCAGGGGAGAGGGTCATACAAGTGGATTCGACCCGAAGACCCCCATAAAGGAAAAGATATTCAAAAGAATACATCTCATAAGCATGATAATCACTGCTTTAGATGCGGATCAATGGGGCATTGGTCCCAGAGGTGTCATACACCTCTGCATCTTTGTAAATTATACCAGGATTCCATAAAAGGCAAAGGCAAAGAAAAAGAAGCGAACCTCTCGAAACATTTTGAGGGTACATCGTACCTCAATGCTTCCGACTTTATCGGTGATTTCGACGAGATCACTAATGTAGACAAGTGAATGTCTATAATGAGACGCGTAGTCTCCAGTTTATTGAAAACTTTTATGTTTTAGTTACAGTATTTTGAAATAACTCAATGTAAAATGTCCTATGTTTTAATTACTATCTTTTGAAATAAATCAATGTAAAATATTCTATGTTAATCTATAAACATAAGTTTTTATATTTTTCTAACGCTTTCAAAAATGGATCAAGGAACAAAAGGAATGAAATCAAATAAAATGAAAAGAAATATGTATCACTACAAGAAAACACGCATTTAGCGACTGAATATTGTGACTGAACAATTCAGTCGC